>SEYY01023500.1:40000-47500 GCA_009176605.1 Armadillidium nasatum
TATATATATATATATATATATATATATATATATATATCGTGTGCGTGTGCGTGTGCGTGTGCGTGTGCGTGTGCGTGTGCGTGTGTGCCTGTGCCTGTGCGTGTGCTTAAGCCTAGCGTATAGTTGAAGGGGTTAAAAAGAAAGTAGAGAGAGACTGAAAATTTAGAAAGCTTTTGAAATTGATTTTCAGAAACTCTCCCTTTCTCGAATTTGAATAAAACCAAAAAAATGTCAGGAACAAGAAAAATGTTTCTCATATTTTCCAAGAATAAAAAAATAACAAAAAAGTAAATACTGAACAGAGTAAAGGAAAACAGTAGAGGTAAAAGGTTTATTTTAAAGTATTTTCTTCCAGGGAATATATATATATATATATATATATATATATATATAATATATATATATATATATATATATATATATATATATATATATATATATATATATATATATATATATAATATATAATATATATAAAATAAATAATATATATATAATATATATATATATATATATATATATATATATATATATATATATATATATATATATATATATATATATATATATATATATATATATATATATATATATATATATATATAATATAATATAATATATATAATATATATATATATATATATATATATATATATATATATATATATATATATATATATATATATATATATATATATATATATATATATATATATATATATATATATATATATATATATATATATATATATATATATATATATATATATATATATATATATATATATATATATATATATAACTTGATGCTAATGAAAAATATATTGTGCAATAACCATGTGTATTCACATTTAATGTAAAATATTTGCATTTTGTTATTCTTTTTATTTTAAAATGATGAGATTTTTGGTTATTTTTTATTCAAGTTACATGTAAAGAAGTGAAATCATGATATGGCCTTGAGAAAATACATGCTATTTTGTATTTATGTATGAAGATATTTTAAAAGGAATGTCGTTTATAATCACTAAATGTCATATTGTAAATAGTGGGTGGTTATTTTGGTAAGTGTTTCTGTTTTGTTAAGTGTTTTAAGCTACTAAAATGATGAAATTTTACTTATTCATATTTTTATAGGGGTATTAGCTTTATGTTTATGTGCATCTTAGAGACCTTACATAGCAAAACTTCTATCTTGACAAATGTTTTTGTAATACTTAAGTTTTTTTAGCTTCTGAAAGCATATGTTTTATTATTTAAGGATGAGCTTATGTGTGTTGATGGGATGTGAGTTGGGCTAATACACTTGAAGAATTTGAAATGCTGGTTCATGTTAAGATTATTAAGGGTGAAACACCATAGAAAGATTATTATTTATACATCTTTGGGTAAGTTGTTTCAGTCTTTGTAGGCTTATTTATGTAGCTATGGGAGTTAGTATTATGAAAATTTCCATGTCATGTATGAAACATGCTCATTTGATAAGTCAAATGTATGAAAATCACGTAATGAGATAGGAAATAATCATGTGAATGTTTTAGAACTTTAGAAAATGTAAATGTTTGAATGTTTTCGTTGAGACAGCCTCTCTTACTGCTGCAATTTTTCAATTTCAATTTACACAGTTTATTCAGAAGAAAGTAAATTTACAAGTTTACAATATTATAGTTGGTCCTAAACTAATAAATACAATAATAATAATAATAATAATAATAATAATAATAATAATAATAATAATAATAATAATAATAATAATAATAATAATAATAATAATAATAATAATAATAATAATAATAATAATAATAATAATAATTACATTACTCTGGAAAGGGGGTTTTAAGGGGATACACATTGGTTTCCATTGAACCTCAAATTTTAGTGATAAATAGCTCATCATATATTTTAATAACCATTAAGATACAAATAAGATCCATATAAAAAATGAGCAATAAGAAAGATAGTAATGATAATTATATATAAAATAGTAAAGAAGGCAATAATAATAATGATTAGAACGAAACTAATACTAACAAGAAATGTCAAGTAATGTAAGAATTTTTTAGAAATATTGGTAATCTTCGAGCTCTAAATCCTTATTAATTTTTCAGTAACAAAATTCAAATCAATTCATCGAATGGTAATAGTAATAGTAATATGAAAATAATAGTAACGGGAACAGGATTTTAATATTTACTCACTGACAAATAATGATAATGATAATGAAAAATAGGAATAGGAAAAAAATAAGACTAAAAGGTATGACTGATAGAAAGAAATTTATTATTTATTTGTTTGTAATTTATGAGGGAGAGAGATAGGAAAGAACTTAGATGTAAGAATTAAAATATTTCTACTACTCCTATGATAATAATGAAAAGTAACAATAATAATAATAATTTTTATAACAATAATAATAATAATAATAATAATAATAATAATAATAATAATAATAATAATAATAATAATAATAATAATAATAATAATAATAATAATAATAATAATAATAAAATTAATAATAATAATAATAATAATAATAAAAATAATAATTATACAGAGAATGAAAAGTAGGAAGCCAGAAATTATAAGTAAGGATGCAAGATCAAACTTTATTTCAAGTCTAATGAAAAATCTCCGTGGAAATGATATTCTACGCCTAATGCGCAGGTGTTAAACCGGTTCTTAGGCCTAAACATGACCTTAACGAGCTTTAAGTCTAGTCTTAGGCCTAACGGCCCCATATCTCCAGTGAAGACTTCGCTCAATAATAATAATAAAAATAATAAAAATAAAAATAAGGAATAATAAATAATAATAATAATAATAATAATAATAATAATAATAATAATAATAATAATAATAATAATAAAAATAATAATAAAAAGGCAATGTGAAGAGGTAAGATTCTAAGAATATGGAGTAGTACAGATGAATATATGTTTCCATTTATTAATGTCGAGAAAAAGTAAGAAAATAAAGCACGTAAATATGTATCTACTTAATTTATCATAAAAAATTGCTGAATAAATAGAATATATGTGTGTAAAAGAGTAATAAGTATGATTTTTTGAAAAAGGGGTCGGAGCTCTGCATTATCTAATATTTAAATTCTCTTTGTGATTGATTGAACTAAGTCAGTTTGTGTTCTGCTTCTGTGATGCTAGGATGTTTTGTGCATATATATATATATATATATATATATATATATATATATATATATATATATATATATATATATATATATATATATATATATATATTATATATATATATATATATATATTTATATTTTTTTTTTTTGTTATTTTTTTTTTTTTTGAATATTATATAATATTTTTATAATTTAAAACATATAAACGTTACGTTTAAAATGATTTTATACTAAAGAGGTAACTCAATATGATATTGTGTGTATATTACGTAATATGTATATTAAAATATATAGTTTTATTAAAAAAATGCTAATTATATTTATTTGTATATTTTTTAAGTATTTTGTATTGAAAAAACTTATGTTGTGCTAAATATTTCATTACTTACTTAATGAAATTAAAAGGAAAAAAAACTAACTTTTTTTAAATTTTCCTTCTTTATATAAGCCTATTTTGTTATATTCTGAAACATGAGCAACGTGTAAAACATGTATGCATGTACAACTGTATTTTTGTAACAAGAGTAAAAAGTAATGGATATAGGTACGTTTGATGCTTAAAAATTTAAGCTTAAGTGTTATCACATAGCCATGATGCCTAACCCTTCTCTGGAATGTACTATCCCTTCCTAAGTTGCTAATACCCTTACTACCTCTACTACTGTCACTTTATTACTACTTAATAAGAAATAGTAATAATAACAAACAGATGTATTATAAAAACACTGCAATAGGATAATAAAATAATAATAATAATAATAATAATAATAATAATAATAATAATAATAATAATAATAATAATAATAATAATAATAATAATAATAATAATAATAATAATAATAATAATAATAATAATAATAATAATAATAATAATAATAATAATAATAATAATAATAATAATAATAATAATAATAATAATAATAATAATAATAATAATAATAATAATAATAATAATAATAATAATAATAATAATAATAATAATAATAATAATAATAATAATAATAATAATAATAATAATAATAATAATAATAATAATAATAATAATAATAATAATAATAATAATAATAATAATAATAATAATAATAATAATAATAATAAAAAGCTCATGTGCGTATCCCAAAGGGATACGCATATGTTCTTGCTTATAGTTAAATTTCATTATAAAATTTTATTATAAAAATAATGAAATTATTATTAAAATATTTTGTGAAGCAACACATATTTATTGTAAATAAAATTAATAAAATTATTATTTTTAATATAATTTTTATTATTATTATTTATTATTTTTATTATTTATTTAAAGAAATTTAATAAAATTATTTGGTGAAGCAACATATCTATTTTGTGAAGCAACTTAATGGTGTACCGCGCAAAATTGCACTTAGGCCAAAAGTGAACGGAATAATAATAATAAGATATAGATAATAATAATAATAATAATAATAATAATAATAATAATAATAATAATAATAATAATAATAATAATAATAATAATAATTATAATAATAATATAGCGAATTTGAATAGTCTAAAGAAGATTAAGATTGTGTGTGTGTGTATGTGTGTGTGTGTGTGCGTGTGAGAGAGAGAGAGAGAGAGAGAGAGAGAGAGAGAGAGAGAGAGAGAGAGAGAGAGAGAGAGAGAGAGAGAGAGAGAGAGAGAGAGAGAGAGAGAGAGAGAGAGAGATAACCGTATGTTTACTTTTGTCTCTGAGTTTGTGTTTAAAAGAATAAGACACTTATGGATAACAATATTGAAGTTTAAACAAAGTAGCTACTAAAACGGACTACCTCTAATACTATTACGTCTACTTCAATATTGATAATAAAATAATTAAAAATAAATGCTGAATAAGAAAAACACTAAAATTAAGACGATCTGGAAAGCTAGGAAATGAGTATGTATTTGTGTGATTTTGTGAAAGTAAATTTATGAGAGGGATAGGTAGAAACTTGAATGCATGATGTAAAATACTCTTTCTATGATTACCATAATAATAATAATAATTATTTTTTTTTAAATTTTTTTTATACACTACACCCTATCCCGCAAGATGCAGGGTGGAGGCGGCTGCAGAAACTTCATATTTTTGCAACCGTACTTGGGATAAAAATACTGGTAAAAAAGGTTCCCAGCCTTTAGAACCATGAGAAGAATAATTCTCCAATTGTCCTGACTGCGACGAAATCCCAATCCTTTATCGAACAGATGTTCCCTAGAAGTACCAATAATTTCCAAATTTAAATACACTTGTTCGCCAAAAGTTATCTTAAAGAACATAATTAAAAATTTTGATGCTTCACTGTTGAATTATATTTAAAATTACTGAAAAGACCTGGTTTGAAAATTTTGTCGCTCCTCTTGAATTTTGATAAAATATTAATTTGATTTAACTTATATTAATGATTTAATTTCAAATGCTGAATTTTTAAAAATAATTTCTTTGATTCCTAAAATTTTCATTTACTTCTAAATAACAATCTGATGATAAAACACTTCAACATTTCTTCAAAAGACTTCACAGATCCCTCCTAAACCACTTTTCAATCCCTTCTCCGGCTCTTCTCTCTTCTTTCCCCCCAGCTGTTTCCAACACGTCCGAATCCGTCAGCAGTCAGATACTATAATAATAATAATAATAATAATAATAATAATAATAATAATAATAATAATAATAATAATAATAATAATAATAATAAAAGAGATTGAAAAGTGTTGAAATTATAAGAAAGGATGCAAGGTCAAGCTTTGTTTTAAACGTGTTCCTTTCTTAGGACAATGCGTAGGTGGTAAGTTGTCTTTTAGGACTAAACTTGACCCTGAAAGCCATTTTTTTATATATTAAACCAAATGCGTAGGCATTACCTTATTTTAGGTTTAAAATCAATGCTAACTGCCACATACCTCTTCTGAAGACATTACTTGTAGCAAGAAATAAGAACTTTAAGAAAATTAAAGACGTTAATAAAGAAAATAATAATAATAATAATAATAATAATAATAATAATAATAATAATAATAATAATAATAATAATAATAATAATAATAATAATAATAATAATAATAATAATAATAATAATAATAATAATAATCATAATAAAGGCATTGTGAAAAGGTAAGATGCTAAGAATCTGAAGTCTTGTACAAGATGAATATATGTTTCTATTTATCAATGTAGAGAAAGAGGTAAAAGGCACGCAAATATGTACTTGATGAATAAAAAATAACTGAGTAAATGGAATATATGTAAAAAGGGGGCAGTGCTATGTATTAGGTAACGTCTAGATCCCTCTGTGATTTTGTTGGCTAAGTAAGTTAGTGCCTTGCTTCTGTGGTGCTAAGGATGTTTTTTGTGAGGTATATTTTGTATATAGTAACGTGAGATAATTTCATCTTGTGAAATATTTATCGTGCCATATATATATATATATATATATATATATATATATATATATATATATATATATATATAATATATATATATATATATATATATATATATATATATATATATATATATATATAATCATTGTGATTAATTATGTAAAGAGTTTGTGGATTTATGTTAATGAGAGAATTCAATGTAACATTGAGTGTTCATTACTTAAAATGTATATTAAAATACATAGTTTTATATATGGAAATGTAAATTGTTGTTCATTTGTTATTTTTAAGTAAAATGTATTGGGAAAAATTTTGTTGTCTTGAATATTTCGTTACTTATTTAATGATAGTTAAATGAATAGATCACATTATCTTGAAATATTTGAAAATTGTGTAAAACATGTATTATAATAACTGCAAAAACTTTTAATATTAAATAATAATAATAACAATAATAATAATAATAATAATAATAATAATAATAATAATAATAATAATAATAATAATAATAATAATAATAATAATAAAATGAAGCGTAAAAGCAATAAGTGAGAAATTAGAGAAAATTCAAAATTGGCTGGTTTAGGATTCAATTCCAGATTCGAAAGTTTCCTGATTCCCCATCACTGATATATATATATATATATATATATATATATATATATATATATATATATATATATATATATATATATATATATATATATATATATATATATATATATATATATAATTATATATATATATATATATATATATATATATATATATATATATATATATATATATATATATATATATATATATATATATATATATATATATATATATATATATATATATATATATATATATATATATATATATATATATATATATATATATATATATATATATATATATATATATATATATATATATATATATATCGTGGATGTATTTTCTGTCATATTTTTCATTTCTAC
>SEYY01023500.1:55000-80000 GCA_009176605.1 Armadillidium nasatum
ACCTGTATATGGACCAACAACCAAATCTAACACACATCAAATCATAACAATGCAAAAACGAATCATAAGACTTCTCAGCGGCAGCAGAGATTTTTATAGTCATACACCACCCTTTATTCAAAAAACTCAACATATTGCAATTTGATCATCTTCTAAACCTCTCACTCCTAAAGGAAATACATAAAGTAATAAACAATAACACATGCGAATTCCTAAAAACTAATCATCTCAACAATCAAACTGAAAGAGGAATAATCTTAAGAAATAACACAAACCTTCAAACCCCTTTTTATAGACTCACCAAAGCACGACAAGCAGTTAGCTACGTCTCCACCATTCTTTTCAACAATCTCCCTGACGACATAAAAAATGAAAGATCAATAAAATCATACGCGCGCAAAATAAAAAAAAATGTTCATTAATTCATATTGATCCCTTATTATTATTATTATTATTATCACTATTATTATTATTATATTATTATTATTATTATTATTATTATTATTATTATTATTTATTATTATTATTATTGTTATTGCTTTTATTATTATTATTATTATTATTATTATTATTATTATTATTATTATTATTATTATTATTATTATTATTATTATCATTGCTATTATTACTATTATTATTATTACTTTTATTAATATTATTGTTATTATTATTATTATTATTATTATTATTATTATTATTATTATTATTATTATTATTATTATTATTATTATTATTATTTTTATTATTATTATTATTTTAACATTACTTTTTCAATTGTTTTTATTACTAGTATTATTATTATTATTTTTATTATTATTAGCTATTATTATTATTATTATTATTATTATTATTATTATTATTATTATTATTATTATTATTATTATTACTATTGTTGGTATCACTACTTCTGTTATTATGTTAACCATTATTATTTTTATTAGTTTGATTATTATCTTTTTTATTATTATTATTAATATTATTAAAATCAAATACTCTACAGCAACCGGAAATACCACTTCCGTCATTGCAATCATTAACACGATTATTATTATCAATATTATTATTGTTATTGTTAATATTATTATTATTATTATCCATCATTGAAAAATCGATTATAATTTATAGATTACAATTATTATTACTATTAATATTATTAGTAGTTATTATTATTATTATTATTATTATTATTATTATTATTATTATTATTATTATTATTATTATTATTATTATTATTATTACTATCGTTATTGACATTATTATTGTTATTATTATTATTATTATTATGGTTATTAATATCACTCTCGTTATTATATTATTCTTATTGACACTATTATTCTTATTACTATTATTATCTTTAAAGTATATATCATCATTGCTATTATCATTACCAGTATTATCATAGTAAACATCATAAGTAACGTCATTGTTATTGTTACTTGCATGATCAATATTTCTTTTTGTTACTCTAGAAGTAACCTATCTTAACCTGTATTAAATAAAGTATAATTATGTATATATATTGATGTATTAAATATTGGGGCTCAAAGGAAACCGCAGTGTTTTCCCCTAGCAGCCCCTTTTCAGAGAACTGGACAGTCACGATATTATTATTAAGATTATTATTGAATTTAGTAGAATAGGACCTACTTTTAAACTTTAAACCTGTAAATGTACCATTTCCTGAATAAAACTTTTGAATGAATGAATGAAATTATCTAATGGTTTCCAACTTTTTCTATTTCTTTCCACTCTTTTCTCTCCAAATTTCTAAATTTTTCGAATTCAAACTATCTTTTTCTTTATTTGTTTTTACATCTTTTACTCTTCCAAGTTCAGATATTCTTCATTTTATGTCTATATTTTTACACTGTTAAATATCAGTATGGAATTATCTTTTCTTGTTGCCATAGGGCAGATTTACCATTCTCTTTTCCTTCTCTGGAGGGGATACAGAAGGGCGACTTTTGTTTGCTAATGTAGGAAATACATTTTTGTTAACGTCAAATTAGCTCACAATAATCTTTAAAAAATAGTTGTGGGAAAAATGAATAGTAGAATTTTATTGGGAAGGATAGGGATTGATGGAGGTGATAGGTGAGGAACAGGTAGATTTTAGAGAAGGAAAAAGGTCTACAGTAGAACGAAACAGCTTAAAACACTGAAAGATATTTCATAAAAATTTTTAAATTTTCCATCTCTTTTCACTTTGTTGTAAAATCCAAAGCTTGTTCAATCTAAAGAACAGAATATATATATATATATATATATATATATATATATATATATATATATATATATATATATATATATATATATATATATATATTATATATATATATATATTATATATATATATATATATATAAATATTATATATATAATATAAATTAATATATATTATATATATATATATATATATATATATATATATATATATATATATATATATATATATATATATATATATATATATATATATATATATATATATATATATATATATATATATATATATATATATATATATATATATATATATATATATATATATATATATATATATATATATATATATATATATATATATATATATATATATATATATATATATATATATATATATATATATATATATATATATATATATATATATATATATATATATATATATATATATATATATATATATATATATATATATATATATATATATATATATATATATATATATATATATATATATATATATATATATATATATATATATATATATATATATATATATATATATATATATATATATATATATATATATATATATATATATATATATATATATATATATATATATATATATATATACAATTACTGAATATTTCAAGAGTTTAAAAGCTATGTTAATGAAAATTCTCAAATTATATTTTTTTCATAATTACTGTGTTTAATCCAAATTAGTTCATATGCACTTTTTTTTTCTTAATGTAATATTTTTCGTATCTAATTTCAGTAATCTAGTGTTTTGTGCTTAGTGCCTAATTTCCGTTTGTCAAAGGAAGCTTGTAGCATCGAATAAAATAAAGAATAGACGTAAATCTATGGTTCTGTTCTGTTCTGTTCTTAGTTGCTACCTCCTCTATTAGGGTCAGAAATTGTAGAGTATGAACCTAAGTAAAAGAATTTGAAGTTTTGATATTTTGGAAAAAAAAAAAGTTTAAGTTTGCTTCATTCTGAACGCAAATTTGAATCAAAATAGTTTAGTTAACAAATAAAAAAAATAAAATAAAATAAATAAAAAACGTAGAAAAAAAGATATCTAAAAAGTTTAAAAAATATTAGTAAATTTGTACCAAAATAATTTATCATATTTTTAAACATATTAATATATTACATTATTTTAATATACTATATATTTAAATGTTACGTTGTAAAATATGTGCGTGTGTTTATATGTGTTTTACATTCTTCTTATTTTTGTATCTACAACATATTTTTCTAAATTTCTCTTTCTTTTTCAGGTGAACGAAACAATGAAAAAATTAAATTAGTTTTGAAATAAACGAAGATCAACAAAGCATCCACAATGAACGAAGTTTTCCAGAAAACAAAAAGAGAGCTTAATTTTCGCCGTTTTAGGTCGGAAAAGGTTTACGGCAACGTGAAATGGATTTGGTTTTTCTTTCCATCGAAATTTGTAATTTGAAGAGGAATTTTGCGAGCAATAAATTACAAAAGAAACGAATTCGAAAAGATGTAATATAAAATGAAGTATTTACAACTCTATTAGACATAAAAACTCAAGCTTAATATGAATTCATTTTAACATAGTTTTTAATATTCAAATGTAATCTTTAATAACTGACAAGTGTTCTTTTTTTAAAATGAAAATTAAAGTTCTTTCGTCCAAGTCAAATTTGACCATTGCTTCTTCATCTTTAGTTAAAACATCTTTAACTTCACAAAGTTTTAATCCAACAATCATTTCACCGATCCATACAAAGGCGTCGTATACTGAGACGACGGTCAGGCCGGATTTAACCGGATATCTACACGAAACCTCGTTTTCATCCAGTACAGCAGTAAAAAACATTGTAAAAACCACTAAGCAGTCTATACATAGGTTAAGGAAAAAAATAAAAAGCAAAAGGCAAATAAAAAACATTCGTAAAAAGCCTAATGAAGAAAAAGATCCTTCTCAAATTTTAAATAAATCTTTTGATGTTGAGGGATCAGTTTCTAATATTACTTTTATTCCTCATGGAGGAAACATTGCATTAAATAACTCTCTCCATGAAAATGTTGATGAAAAAACGGCAGTGTATAATACTACAAAATCGGCCTTTTTCTACAGTGCAAATACCAGAGGTACAGATAATCATGATGGGGAGCAGTTATCCCTGAGCACAAAAATATCACCCAAAATTAACAATTCATTACAACGAACTTACGCACCGATAGACTCGCAAAACTCGACTAGGAAAGTTAATAGCCAACTCTCGAACCAAAATAGCAGTCTCTCTGATTTGAGCTCCAACACTAAGCCACCTCTTGAAAAGAAGGAGATCCAGGATCTCAAACCACCTGGAATTACACCAAATAAGAAGGAAATTGACCTTAAAAATGAAAGAATTTTAATATGGGATGAACTGAAAGATTGCGCTCAACCATTTGGGACATCAAGTAAGTGTTTTTATTTCTTTCCATTATATTTATGTTTTTCAGAGAGCATTTATAAAAGGGACAGTTTAATAAATTAAGGCTAAACCAAAAAGTTTCCAGTCAAAGTGGGGATACTTTTCCTTTAAACCTATTATAATATTTGGTAACGTCTGAAGTCCTAAAGGGACGTCACCTCTCGTTTCACCTCAGAAACCCATAGACAAATTAAATAATAAAATGCATTTACTTTTAAGATATGTGTGTACTCGTATAATATTATTTGTCAATATGTTCAGTTTGTTAGTATGGCCATTTAAAGTAAACTGTCTCAATTTCCATCATTATTATAATTATTATTATTATTATTATTATTATTAGTAGTAGTAGTAGTAGTAGTAGTAGTAGTAGAAGTAGTATTTATTCTTAATTTTAAACTCACTTACTATGCATTAATATATTCTTTATTACTATTATTATTATTATTATTATTATTATTATTATTATTATTATTATTATTATTATTATTATTATTATTATATTAATATTGTAACATAGGTAGAGGTAAACAGGCTTTCCCTTAACGTACAAAAAACACAATACTTAATAATAACAAATGTTAAAACTCCTATCAATCTAAATGTCATGACAAAAGGTACAACCATAAATAGGACTATCAGCAAAATTATTAGGAGTTATTTTCAATGAGAAACTTTCCTTCAAAAACCACAAAAATAATTTTATTAGCATTTTTGCATATGATACTTATGCATTCCTAAAGATAAGAAACTCTATTCCAAATATGTACTAAAAAACCTATATTACAGCCTTGTTTACCCTCATCTACTATACAATTAACCAGTATGGGGATGTGCAAGTGAATACCTGCTACAACCCTTAATTAAACTACATAAAAAAATAATTCGTATAAAATCTGGATCACGCAATTACTATGAGCATACAAGCCCACTCTTCAAACAATTATCCATACTCAAACTACAAGATATGTTCACTCTTACAATGACTACACAAATTTTCCAAATTATAAACGGGATGCCAAAAAATTTACTGTCAGATTTAATAATGTAAGAATGTAAAAATGTAAAAATGTAAAATGTAAAAATGTAAGAAGACTAAATTTGCGTAGCCCACGCTCACATACACTTAATAAAACAAAATACACACTAACCAAATCTCGGAGAGCTATGTCATATAATGGCAGTGAAAAATGGAATGATCTTCCAAAAAATATTCAGGAACTAGCAACACTTCCCACATTTCGTTAACATGTCAAAAATCACCTTCTATCAAAATACTAAAATTCCCGACCTGACCACTTTGCTGCACACTAACTTAAAATCACAAAATTTATTATCCCTATTATAGTAACAATTTTTAGTATTATAGCGGTTCATATTATTTTAAACATTGTCATTATCACTTTCGAAATTAATAATAATATTATCATTGAATTTATTATTGTTAGTTATTTTTTTAATGATTATTATTATTATTATTATTATTATTATTATTATTATTATTATTATTATTATTATTATTATTATTATTATAATTTATTATTATAATTATTATTATAATCGCGCTCAACTACTAGCTTGCTCGAAGGGAAAGGAGTCTTCCATAATAAATGTATATAAAGCTATTGCTTATATATGTTAATTTTTTTATTTTAAGATCTCCAACCAATTGACACCAACTCTATTTCCTTCCAATTATTTCTCCTTTCCATTCTCAAAATTGGAATCGATAGTAAAATATATGGACTGAAATTTTAAATTTATTACCTATTTTAGCTTTCGATTATAATTATTAATGTTTTTATTTCTATTTTTGGAATTTTTAAAAGTAATGTTTAGTCAATAAAATTTATTTTTAACGAATGCTCCTAACAAGATAATAAAAAAAGGAAAGAAGAAAATTAACAATAACATATATATATATATATATATATATATATATATATATATATATATATATATATATATATATATATATATATATATATATATATATATATATATATATATATATATATAATATATATATATATATATATATATATATATATATATATATATATATATATATATATATATATATATATATATAATATATATATATATATATATATATATATATATATATTAAAAAGGATTTATTCGGGAGTGAATGAAAGGGTTAGATCAAGAGAGAGAGTGGCATTTGTATTGAGATATGAGTGGTGGAGATTTGTGAAAGACAGAGAAAGTATGGGAGCTCGAATAGTCTTGGTAAGATTAATGTTAGGAAGATGTTATTGGGTATTTATATGTTCTTATGCACCGGTGATTGATGCAAATGCTAGAGAGAGAGAGAGAGAGAGAGAGAGAGAGAGAGAGAGAGAGAGAGAGAGAGAGAGAGAGAGAGAGAGAGAGAGAGAGAGAGAGAGAGAGAGAGAGAGAGAGAGAGAGAGAGAGAGAGAGAGAGAGAGAGAGAGAAGAGAGAGAGAGAAGAGAGAGAGAGAGAAGAGAGAGAGAGAGAGAGAGAGAGAGAGAGAGAGAGAGAGAGAGAGAGAGAGAGAGAGAGAGAGAGAGAGAGAGAGAGAGAGAGAGAGAGAGAGAGAGAGAGAGAGAGAGAGAGAGAGAGAGAGAGAGAGAGAGAGAGAGAGAGAGAGAGAGAGAGAGAGAGAGAGAGAGAGAGAGAGAGAGAGAGAGAGAGAGAGAGAGAGAGAGAGAGAGAGAGAGAGAGAGAGAGAGAGAGAGAGAGAGAGAGAGAGAGAGAGAGAGAGAGAGAGAGAGAGAGAGAGAGAGAGAGAGAGAGAGAGAGAGAGAGAGAGAGAGAGAGAGAGAGAGACTGAGGCCTTTTGGGAGAGTTTGAGTGAATTTGTTGGGAGTTTTAATAACAGGGATGATGCTTGTCTAGTGGCTACTTGAATATAAGTGTGGAAAAAAGAGATGTGGGAAAAAGATAGTAAAACCATTTGGAGTAGAAGGAGTAAATGAAAATGGAACCGGGTTGATCATAATGTGTACCGCAAGAGGTCTAATTATAAGAAATTCTTGTTTTTTGATGAAAAATTTTCATAAGCATACAGTAGGTGGGTTAGTATGGTTTTGGATTTACGTGAGATGGGAAGGATGGAAATAGTAACCATTTAGATGTTAAGTATAGGGGTGCTGGGATGCGTATCTCGGAATACTACTTGGTTGTGGCGAGAGTCAAAGTTAAAGGGGGTCGAGTAGGGGTAATGCGGATTGAAAGGCTGGAAAGGGAGGAGAAGAGAGGATACTATATAAGATGGGTAAGAGAAAAGTGGAGGAGGTAATGGAGAGTGAAGTGAAGAAGATGGATGAGGAGTGAAGTAAATTGAATGGAGCTTTAGTGAAAGTTCCGAGAAGGGTGTGTGGAATGAAGAAAATAGGGAAAGGTACAAGGATGATGAGTGAGTGGTGGAATGAAAGGTTGGGGAATATGGTGAAAAGGAAAAAGAATGCCTTCAACAAGTATTTGAGTATGAAGGATGGTAAGAATTTGGTGGAGTATAGAGAGGTGGACCATGAAATTAAGAGGAAAAAAAGAGAGTTTAAGATGATCAGGGCAGGAAGCTAGCCGAAATTTTTATGGAGAGAAGCAAAATGTTTTGCTAGGAAGGGAATAGGGCGAAGAGAGGAAGAGAAGAGCAGGAGGATGGAGTGAAGGTTATACCGTTAGGGGATGTGTGGACCAGCTGTTCACACTTAGTATTGTCGGTGAGAAATTGCGTGAGAAAGAGAAAGTGGGGTATGTATGTTTTATGGATTTGTAGAAAGCATATGATAAGATATGTAGGGGGAAGTTTATCAAGGTATTGAGAAAGGAGTGAGGAGTGAAGAAAATTATTAGAAGGGATCAAAGTCTTTTATGAAATTGTAGAGAGAAGGCGAAGGTGAAAAGAGAGCTTACTGATTGGTTTAACGTAGGACAGGAGCAGAAACAAGGTGTGCAACGTTTCTTTGATAGTTTGATATGTTGAAGAATGGAGTAATTAGGGAAATGGAGAGGGAAGGGAAGGATATTAGGCTGAGAATTGTGGAGGGAAAATAGGAGTTAAATGTCTTGCTGTTTGCAGATGATGCGGTGTTGATGGCTCAATCTGGGGAAACTTAAAAATTAAAGAAATTAGATTGAGGGTGAGAGGGATGATTGGTGGGTGTAAAGGTGGATGAGGAGAAATTTGAGGAGTGAGTAGGATTAAAATATCTGTCAATGTTAGCGGAGGAAAAAAATGGGATGGAAAAGGAAAAATACAATAGAGTGGTGGAACGTATGACAGTGATAGGGGTATTAAAGGAAGCATGTAAGGGGAGAATTTTGAAACAAGTTGAGGTAAGAATGTTTGAGTGTATGTGCTTGCTATCAGTAATGTAGGGGGTGTGAAACATGGATGATTAATGCTCAGGCGAAGAAAAGATTGAATGTGTTTGAGATGAAGAGAGTAAGAACGCTGTGCAGTTTGAGAAGGGTATATAGGAATAGAAACAAAAGAATGTGTGAGATGCGTCGACGGAGAAGAGAATGGTGGATATAGCAGAGGAGGATATACTAAGATGGTTTCAATATTTGTGAAGAATAAACGAAGACAGGATAGAAGGCAGAGAACTTAGATCCAAGGTGGAGGTGGGTAGAGGGAGGGGAAGGCCAAAGTGAAGATGGATGGATGTGATGAGGGAGATTTTGAGTAGAAGGAGTTTGAGTTTAGGCGAAGGTAGGAGAGTTTCGGAGGACAAAGTGAGATAAAGGAAGGTATTGTGAGGGAGTGAAAGGTAGGGTGTGAGTGCATTTGTGTGTGAGTTAATTGTGGCGAGTACCATCCCACGAGAGTAGGAAAGGTGGAAAGTTATATATATATATATATATATATATATATATATATATATATATATATATATATATATATATATATATATATATATATATATATATATATATATATATATATATATATATATATATATATATATATATATATATATATATATATATATATATATATATATATATATATATATATATATATATATATATATATATATATATATATATATATATATATATATATATATATATATATATATATATATATATATATAGATCATGTATGTGTTTATAATGTTTATTGTTTCGTGAATGTGGTTGTGTGTATCTACTAAAACAAGCTCTTCCTGATATGAATTTTAAAATCGAATTTGAAAACTTTTTAAAAAAAAAAAAATATTTCCTAAAAACTATTTCAGAAAGAAAGTTTGAAACAAATAAATAAAAACTTTAAAAAAAATATAAACCATCTGAACAAAGAAAAATAAAAATTCCAAACAAAGTATTTTCTTTCTTTACAGAAAAATATAAAGAAAATTAAAAAAAAAAACCAACAAGGAAAGAATAACTTTCCCAGGAACGCTTCATATTAAAAAATTTAATCCACTCACGTTACGTTTACAGAGATAAAAATCGTAACGTTATTGTAGTCACTCCATTGTGGTTTGATACAAGCTTCGTAAACATGTCCTAGAAAATGGATAAGGAAAAACAAATAGGAGTTATCAGTTTATATATTCTCTCTTTGTTTTCAAATCATCTTCCTCTGAAAACAGTTTCTTGAATTTATAATGTAATTTATTTCATGGCATTAACACTCACTAATATATATATATATATATATATATATATATATATATATATATATATATATATATATATATATATATATATATATATATATATATATATATATATATATATATATATATATATATATATATATTATATATATATATATATATATATATATATATATATATATATATATATATATATATATATATATATATATATATATATATATATATATATATATATATATATATATATATATATATATATATATATATATATATATATATATATATATATATATATATATATATATATATATATATATATATATATATATATATAATATATATGAAACCACATAACTCGTGGAATGAAAGGGTTCAAATCCCCTATATCACATTTTATTATTATTATTATTATTATTATATATATATATATATATATATATATATATATATATATATATATATATATATATATATATATATATATATATATATATATATATATATATATATATATTCAATTAATCTCTTATTAATTTACGTTCTCTTCCAGGGAGTATTCTACTTCTCCTATTTGATAAAGTACTCTTCCCTGGAGGGTTTTTTGCCCTCTCCAGATAAGTTACTCTGTCAACCGTTTTATCGGGCTTCTCATTATGATCAATGAGCGATCTCTTCTTAACCCTCTTGTTGGGTTCCTCTCTTTATAGATTACGGTCAGTAAATGACCCCAAGTCAATCCAATCTTCTATTTAAATACTCATCTCTGTTAACCGTTATACTACCAAAATTTAAATTTCTATAGCTCGCAAAGTAGTTGTAAAATCTCTTCTACGTTCTCATAAAAAATACTGAATGAACTGCGTCTACTATATTTTCATTCAAATAAACGTTTTTTTTCCATTCACAAATGTGAATGTTTTATTTTTGCAGATGATGCAGTGTTGGTGGTAGAATCTGGAGAAAAGTTGAGAAAACTGGTGAGAGAGTTTGCGAGGAAATTTGCGAACTTAAAATTGAAAGTCAATCCAGCGAAAAGTAAAGTTATGAGGATTGGAGGTGGGGATGAGGAGATGTGGAGGGAATGGGGAGTGTAGAAGGGGAGAAGAAAACTTGAAGAGGTAGATAAATTCAAATATCTAGGAATGTTGGTGGAAAGTAAGGGTGGGACGAAAAAGAAATAAAGAATAGAGTGGTAATGGGAATGAAAGTGTTTGGGAAGGGGCCTAAGAGAAGGATGGAAAAAAGGAAAAATTTCGAAAGAAATAAAGATAAGAATGTTTGAATGTATGTGTTTGCTTTCTGTAATGTATTGGTGTGAAACATGGATGATAAATGCTCTGGCGAGGGAAAAATTTGAGTGTCTTTGAGATGAAAGGTTTGAGAGGGATACGTAAACTGAGAAGGATTGATAGGATTAAAAAGGAAAGAAAAAGGTAGATGTGTAGATGGAAGAAGGGTGTAGTGGATAGAGCGGAGGAGGGTGTGCAAAAATGGTTTGGACATATGTGTAGAATGAAGACAGAATGGTGGGAAAGGTACTTAGATTCGAGGTGGATGGGGTTAGGGGAGGGGAAGGCCAAAATGGAGATGTATGGATGGAATGAAAGAAATTTTGGGTAGAAGGAATTTGAGTTTAGACGAGGGTAGTAGACTTGAAGAGGACAGAGAGAGATGAAGGGTGATGGTAAAAGGGGATGAAAGGTAGGAATAGAGGTAATTGTTAAGGAATTGTGTCGGACACCACCCCTTGAAGGTGAGAAAGGATATATATATATATATATATATATATATATATATATATATATATATATATATATATATATATATATATATATATATATATATATATATATATATATATATATATATATATATATATATATATATATATATATATATATATATATATATATATATATATATATATATATATATATATATATATATATATATATATATATATATATATATATATATATATATATATATATATATATATATATATATATATATATATATATATATATATATATATATATATATATATATATATATATATATATATATATATATATATATATATATATATATATATATATATATATATATATATATATATATATATATATATATATATATATATATATATATATATATATATATATATATATATATATATATATATATATATATATATATATATATATATATATATATATATATATATATATATATATATATATATATATATATATATTAATAGCGCTAAATATATATGTAGCGCTAAATATATGCCTCTGATGTTAGATTCCTAAAAACTCTACCATCAAATGACATAAAAAAAATATAGCGTGATAGTACAAAGGCATCGTAGAAAAAGGTTCGCAAATTTAAGGTTCTCATTAATACTGAAAGACTTCGCTGGCTTTAAAATAGAAGAAGTAATAGCTGCAGTAGAAATTGAACTTATATATATATATATATATATATATATATATATATATATATATATATATATATATATATATATATATATATATATATATATATATATATATATATATATATAATATATATATATATATATATATATATATATATATATATATATATATATATATATATATATATATATATATATATATATATATATATATATATATATATATATATATATATATATATATATATATATATATATATATATATATATATATATATATATATATATATATATATATATATATATATATATATATATATATATATATATATATATATATATATATATATATATATATATATATTACTTTCTTTTTCAAATAATGATTCGTCCGTACTTCAAATTGCACTTATATATCCTTAACATTTATGTTTGGCTATTGAAAACTTAACTCTGAACTTCACACACTATCGGCGATTATTATTTATTTTTAATCGATAGCAAATTTGAAACATCAATAGAAATATCGATATTTTAATGGCAAAAAAAAATTTTATTTTAACTTAAATAAAAATATATATATATATATATATATATATATATATATATATATATATATATATATATATATATATATATATATATATATATATATATATATATATATATATATATATATATATATATATATATATATATATATATATATATATATATGTATATATATATATATATATATATATATATATATATATATATATATATATATATATATATATATATATATATATATATATATATATATATATATATATATATATATATATATATATGTATATTGTATATATATTATATTGGTGATGCGGATATAGAATTTTCGCAAGTACGGATGCGAATGCGGATGCGGATACGGATGAGGATGTAATTTTAATGAGGATGTTAGCATATATATATATATATATATATATATATATATATATATATATATATATATATATATATATATATATATATATATATATATATATATATATATATATATATATATATATATTATATATATATATATATATATATATATATATATATATATATATATATATATATATATATATATATATATATATATATATATATATATATATATAATATATAATAATAAAATAGTAAAGAAAGAAAGAAAGAAAGAAAGAAAAAACGAATAACTTTCATCTAAACCTGCTTTTTTGTTTCTCATTTCTCTAATACATATTAAAAAATTTGGAAAAAAAATTCCATTTGCCTACTATAAACGATGAATAAAGCAGGTCTTTTACATTTGTGTTGTGGACGAAAAAGATACTAAATAAAATTATTTCAGCCATTGTAGATACTTACAAATAAATCATATTGAGATGCAGTGGGAGAAAGCTCTTGCAAATATATAATAATGTGTAGTTACCAGAAATAGAGTTCGACAAATGTAGGAAAAAATGTTCTTATTAATTAATTTGCTCATTGAAAATTCAATCTGAAGTTGACACTATGCGCAACTAATAATACATTTTTAGGGTTACATTTAATTTTTTGATATAACAGTTTTTACTACAAGCACAACCATAGCTTATGTAACTTATATAAAGAAGTGTGCGTAAATTGTAAATAGTAGAGACCATTACTCATTATTTAAAGTCGAAACAATTCTCTACTCAAAATACAATTTTAGATTTTTAGGTTTTTGAAGCCCAACCTACTCCTGGGAAATTAAGTATCAAACCTTAAATTTTCTGCGAACAATAAAAAAATAGATGAAATAAAGATACGAGTTTTGCAATTCTCCTATTCTTCATATTTAGTTTTGAGTGTTTTTATGAATATGGAATCGGGTCCTATAAATTTTCAAGCTTTACTGCTATCAACATTTTATTTTGTTCACTTATTTATCTTTGATGTAGAGAAATAACCATAACTCACCAACAGAGCTATTCTTATGATATTTACGTTTTTATATTAATATTTATAGCCCTCAAATAAAAAAAAATAAATAAAAAATAAAAAAACAATAAAAATAAATATAAAATGAAATAGAAGTAAACAACAATGAATAATTTTTTTCTTTAACTTTACAAAAGAAAATGTAATTAAAAGGTAAATAAATTTTAAATATACAGGATTTTTTTTTATAAAGTTTACTTTTATATAATGTTATTAATATTTATTTTTTCTATATTTATTTATGTATATTTTTATATTAGTATTAATGTTTTTTTTATATATAAAATATATATTAAAATTTTTAAAATATATATATATATTTCGATTAAACTATGCTTAACATAGTAATTTTGATAATAATAATAAAATTTATCTAGTTTGTCCTTAATGTTTAGAATATATATGCAAAATTGAAATTGGTTTGAATTGCAAAGAAATCAGAACACATATTAAAATGTAGTGGTTCCAATAATAACAAATTCAACCTCTAATGTTGTTTCATTACAACCTTCAATATTTTTGATTTTCAAGGTTTATTTTTAAGAAATTTAGAAACAACGATTGGTTCTGGTTCAGTCCCTCAAAGAAACTCAGGAAGCGCAATACACAACTTGCCCTAATTGCATAGAATAAAAAACTGATTTGTACAGTGAAATGCTGTCCAAAGTAACTGCATGGGAATAAACGAGCTTTAAACAGCGAAAAAGCTCAGGGCTTGGGATTCCTGTCATCCACAAAGCTAAGCATTAGTGTCAGATAATATCAGCATCTATTACATAATCCGGTGGAGACAACAAACCATCGCTTCACAAGATCTAATCCACTAGATAGTTGGTGACATTAAATATTGCCATTTCCATTTTATTTATTTTATTAATTTATATTTTAATTTTAATTTAGTTTCTATAAATTTCCTTTACATTTTTTTTTTTTACTCATTTTTATATTGTTTTATATTTACATTTGTATTCATAAAATAATGTTATACTAAATTATTATGAAGGGAGCTCATATAGTTATGTGCTCTTAAGATTGGTTTTGGTGTTTGACATATATCCTTGTGTCATTGATATATGCAAATGAATATAACTTAGTGAAGACATGGCCAGAAATTGGTTACTTGAATAAAGAGTTTCTGAAATTCACAGAAGATTTCGATAGATTAATTTATAAGCTAATCTCAGTACTCATTCACCACTAAAACAGTCGGGAACATATAAAAGAGCATCTTTTAGCGCATGATACAGTAAAAAAAAAATTCAAAATACTTCTCCCCCAAAAAAAGACTCATATCAATACAGTCCGAAATATTGCCGTGGAGGTTCGAGCTAAGCTTATCTAGAATATCTAGATTCTGTATTACACTTTTACCAGATCAACAACCACGAAATACACCCACCGATGGTTCAGAGGGTTTGGCACTTTTAACATATTTAAGGTAAAGACAATGGAAGGTGTTCCTTCTTCACTTACTAAATTATGGCTTTACTAAATTATAATTATAATTATATATATATATATATATATATATATATATATATATATATATATATATATATATATATATATATATATATATATATATATATATATATATATATATATATATATATATATGTCGATAATGTTGAAGCTAATCTTTGCTCTTGCAAAAAGCAAGTCGAAATTATGATCTCATTTACGTCTGAACGAAAATGATAAATAAAGAAAAGCAAACGAAGAATAAAAAAAAGGTGTAAAAAAGAGGAGAAGAAAATAAGGGAATGAAAAAGGGTAATAATTGTTTGTGTGCGCGCGCGAAAGAATAAATGTAAATATGTTCCGAAATAACATTTTCTGAATATTTGTGTGCAGAACTCTGTTAAAGTACTTTTAGGAATATATATATATATATATATATATATATATATATATATATATATATATATATATATATATATATATATATATATATATATATATATATATATATATATATATATATATATATATATATATATATATATATATATATATATATATATATATATATATATATATATATATATATATATATATATATATATATATATATATATATATATATATATATATATATATATATATATATATATATATATATATTATATATATATATATATATATATATATATATATATATATATATATATATATATATATATATATATATATATATATATATTAGAGGTGGACCGGATATCCGCAATCCGCATCCGCATCCGCGGATAGTAAAAAATATCCTTAGTATTAATATCCTTAAGCCTTTTGAAGAATTAACAAAGACTATAAGTTCATCTGAATCATGTTTGTCAGATGTGATACCACTTGTTTCAACATTGAAAGTTGTGTTAACAAATGTTATTAAGTCTAAGGGAGTTTCAAGGATGACTGAAACATTAATGAAGGAGATGAACGACAGATTTGAAAACCTGGAAAATGATGATGCTTTATACAATTGCAACCTTTTTAGATCCTAGGTACAAAACAAAATTTTTTAAACCACTTGTTTCTCAGAATGTTAAAATCAAATTAGGATGCTTATGCGATGAGATGATAGAAACAGCTAAAATAACGCCTTTCAAGAAAAAGCAAAAGCTCTCAGATACAAAAGAAAAAATTACTATCCGGTCCACCTCTAATATATATATATATATATATATATATATATATATATATATATATATATATATATATATATATATATATATATATATATATATATATATATATATATATATATATATATATATATATATATATATATATATATATATATATATATATATATATATAAGCGGCTCCGTAGCTCAGTTGATCGAGCACTCGCTTAGTTCGGGTTCGAGGCCGGATTGGAGTAGGGAAATTTAGGTAGTTCTCTATTGCGCATAGCCCCGCCCACATATGGGTAATAAGTATACCAACGGCGTGGTTTCTCTGGTTTAATCAAAATTGGCATCCGCTATACTCCTGTCCAGCCTGCGGACGTTTGCCGTCGGTCCGTGAAATCCTTACAAAGTTCATCCTCGAATGAAACTTCTAACAGGGCTAATAACCCTTCCTGGTTGCGGATTTGATATATATATATATATATATATATATATATTATATATATATATATATATATATATATATATATATATATATATATATATATATATATATATATAATATATGTAAAGTTTTCATAAATGTACTTCTGATATTGAAACTGAAGTGCTCTGAAAAGTGAACTCTGCATTATTTTGGAATTAAGCAATACAAACAGATTTTTACGTGTTTGCGCTTGCAGTAGAGATACGTCTTCTCCGCTATTTGATTCGCTACTTTTCTTCCATTATTTATTTACATCGATTTTTTTTATGGAAAAATTTTAAAATAGTCAATGGAGTTGAACGATCTTTAAGGGTAATTCAAATTGACATTTCCATTTGCTGTTCAGTTGAATTCTTTTAAAGTTTGAAATACATAACTTGAATAAATTCAAGTAGTTTATATATATATATATATATATATATATATATATATATATATATATATATATATATATATATATATATATATATATATATATATATATATATATATATATATATATATAAACTCTGGTGGACAAAGGTAAGAGGCATACTAATTTCCTTCTAAATTGCTGAAAAATCGGAATCCTGGTCAAGTTAAAAACCCGAAGTGTCTCGATATACCACGTTTGAAAGTGTACATGTTAATTCAAGGAATTTTGCAAAATATGTACTCTACTTTACCAAGGGAATGCATACAAAATTGACACTAGCCATTAAGTCTGGGATCAGATAGTTGGACAGAGATTGGAAGAGAGTGTGTAAAAAGGCATTTTGCACAAGACATAATCATTTGTGGAGGAGGTTTGCGACTGGTGATAGTCTGATGGGCATTTGTCCGTTAAAATAGCGATAGTATAGAGAGAGTGAGGCAACAGTTTGGTGGGCATAAATAGGCTGGAGAGAATTAATGTGAGAGAAAGATTTGACAAAGCGAAGAGTTGAAAATTGTACCTATTAAAGGATGGCTGTAGGAATTGAACCACCCCTGATGAGTGAGGCTTACCCCGTACAGAATATATATATATATATATATATATATATATATATATATATATATATATATATATATATATATATATATATATATATATATATATATATATATATATATATATATATATATATATATATATATATATTTTAAATCAAAGATTGGCACAAAATAGTTGATCCGTTAATCGCTAAATAATGGTGTTAATTTTTACGTTAACGATTTAATGATTGAGTTAAATTTGAAAGCACTAACAAGGTAATTAGCTTTTGTTACATTTAATTTCCGTTACAGTAGTCAGTTAATTGAATTTTTATAAGCAAACTTTAAAGTCTTTTCAGTCAAGCACTCCATACCGAATACTTAAATGCAAAGTAATTAGATGTTTCTAAACTTCTTTTGTTAATACTCTGCGTTCGCAAACTTATTAACAAATAACCCCATTTTTTATCTTCGAAGCAAAATAGTGAGTAAACAGTTTTCAAACTGAAGAGAAAAGTGCGAGTCTTGAAGACTTGAAGATTCAAGTAACAGTATCTAATTATTGTTGTCAATTTACTGCCCGGTCTATCCAATTATTGTTGTATGAGGTTTTTTTTTTTTTCTTCTTTTTTTTTATTATTATCGTAAGCTAGATATTCTAGCTTATGATAATAATAGCTGTCAATAAAAAAACTAAATTGCTCATTTTAAGGAAAACAGAAAACAAAAACAAAACAAAAACAGTAAAAAGCTAAGCTAATCAATTGAATAGGATGACAATATATTAGATTTTGGAAACATGAGCTTGACCAAAAACATAATGATTTTCATATGCACATTTAATTCAATTTCGTACGAAAATCCTTTCCTTCAAAACTTAAAATCTTTTATTATCTTTTAAATGACAAAGAATAAAAATGAATTACTCCTCTGGTTTTTAATTAAGGTGTCATAAACAATTATTTACGTAAATATTTTTCTTATTTAGTAAATGTCTTAATTGTTCCATCTTGTTTGAAATGTGTTATGTTTGAAATGTTAAATTTTTATTAATAATTTTCTTTTAATTCAAGTAATAAAAACTTAGCGCTAGTATCAAAATATTTGAATATTATTTTTATTAATAATTTTGTTTCTTTTCTAATAACGCATTTGTTATTTTATGTTTCCCTTATTTATTTTTTTATACCCTCTTTTTACTCGTAGATTCTAAACCATAAAAATTACAGAATGAAGCCAAAACTATAAACTATGAGTCAGCTTTTATAAGCTCTTAAGTTTAAGAAAATAAAACTAGTTATAGGTTTCTTTTATATATATATATATATATATATATATATATATATATATATATATATATATATATATATATATATATATATATATATATATATATATGATCTCTATTAATTCATCGCCTATCTACTCAAATAACGATGATTCCAACCTTCATTAATCCTTTCGTTTTGAAAGACGTCCCACGCAGAATAAATTAATTAACGTTAGGAGGGTAACCTTGGAACAGCAAGCTTCAGATCTTTCTTTCCTTTCTGTCTGGGGAAGATATATCCTGGTTATTTTCAATGCCTCCTAAATTTAATTTCTTTATTTCCTATTCTACATATTATTCCACGCAGCAATAATATATTCGAAAATTCTCAGATGAAACTCTCATTTGATCTTAATATTCTGTGTGTTTCTTTTTCTCGTGATCTTTCTTGAAAGGATCACATTACTTCTTTCTAAGAGGCTGGGTGTTCCGAGGTACCTTCGTGATTTATATACACCACTCTAGTTGCTTACTCTTTATAGGTATAGTTGTTTGTCCATGTATGAAGTACGCCTCACACATCTAAGTGGGGTGGTTCCACTCATAAGGCTTTCCTTGAAAAGGTGGAGTTTAGGGCTTTTCATCCTACCAACTCTTCTACTCTCACTAATTCTCTTTAGTTTCTTTCTGCCAGTTTAATAGTCGAGTCACTTTTCCTATACTATCGCTATTACATGGACAATGCTCTTCTGGACTCTCCCGTCCTATAACTCCTCCACTGAGAAACGATTTCTTCCATTTTTATTTGGGGAAGATATATCCTGGTTGTTTTCAATGTCTAAATAAAATTCTACATATTCTTAAGCACAGCAATAACATCTTTGAAAACGCTTAAATGAAACCTTCATTTGTTCTTACTATTCTCTGAGTTTCTTTATCTCGTGATTGTTCTTTGATGGATCACATTACTTCTCTTTTGAAAAAAGCTTCTAAGAGTTTGGATGTTCTGAGGCACCCTCGAAAGTTTTTAACACCACCCCAATTGTTTGATCTTTATAGAGGTGTTATTCGCACCTGTAAGGAGTACTCCCTGCACATCTAGGAAGATTCCACTCACGCAGCTCTCCTTGAAAGGGTAGAGTCTAGGGTTTGTCGTCGAGTCAAATACTTGCTCTCACAAATTCTCACCATTCTCTTTGATTTCTGCCCGTAGAGCTGTTGCTTCAATCTTTCTATACTTCCGCTATTACAACGGACACTTCACTTCTGAACTCTCCGGTTGCCTACCTCCTCCATTAAGAAAGGCTCTTAAGACACGCCTTTCTAAACAGTTTCATTCTTTCTCTTTCAAACTCTCTTACCCCAAACTTAACTTCTGTGATCATTCTTAAGCATACGCTACTGATAAGGTCTGGAATTCACTCACATTATCTAGTTTCTCAACTTTCTTCGTCTTGCACACTTTTAAGTACCGTGTATTTAGACAAGTATCGACCTTTAATTTAGTTTCACCACACCACGATTCCAATATTTTCCCAATTCTGGTGGAAATTAATAGGGCTCTGAGCTTTGCCCACCTATATATATATATATATATATATATATATATATATATATATATATATATATATATATATATATATATATATATATATATATATATATATATATATATATATATATATATATATATATATATATATATATATATATATATATATATATATATATATATATATATATATATATATATATATATATATATATATATATATATATATATATATATATATAAATATATAATAATATATATATATTATATATATATATATATATATATTATATAATATATATATATATGGTTTATCGATAACTTCTGTTGCATTTTTTAAGAATTAAAGTATTAACAATTAACGATGCTAACGTTTTCGCCACCAAATCAACGATTAACAATCTTAAATTTTTGATCAACTGTGCCCTCCTGCGAATATATATATATATATTATATATATATATATATATATATATATATATATATATATATATATATATATATATATATATATATATATATATATCAGATAGTAGATCATCCGCTGATGAGGATGTTGACCTTCAATATTTTATATAAAATATTTTAAAATTGTATAAAATTTTAAAGCTGTTATATATTTAATTAAAAAAAATGTATTTTTAATTAAATATTTGATATAATTACACATAATTCTTCATTATCAAAGATTATGCCTTTACTAACGTTTTTTTTTTTGGGGGGAGCGGACCTCACCGACGATGGATATCCCGTCCTTCCAGACAGACTAATACTGCCCTTCAGGCCATCACGAGTTCAGAGCGAGTGAACCACGTCCACACGCAGTGAGAGCTAGTGATGCTCTCTCATCCTTTACTAACACTAAAATGTTGCAGAAACTTTGGAAAGGAGATAGATTTTACAGTGTTTGAACAAGTTACCAGAACACATAAATAGATATCATCATCCATCCAAGTATTACCCATCCCAAATTTTGATTTACTTATGAATACGAATTAAAATAGCTTGTTAATTAATATTTGTTCTTGTACTTTATTCAAGGTAGGTTATATTTTAATAGTAAAACATTCTATGCACTTTCAGATATAAATAAATTGCAGTTTTCATCATATTTTTCATGCTTAAGACACTAAATAAACGTTTTGTATATGCACTGATGAGAGAACAGGACAGCTAATGCTTATCTAGTTGACTGATTTTGGGATATTTCTCTTCATTTACATTTTACTCCTATTGCGGTACAGATAGTAGAGAGATCAATAGTGATACTCTTTGGTTTAGTCTCTCATGCGGATGAAAGGAAAAGGTCAATGCAATTGAGTGTAAGTTTAAATAAAAAGAAAATATGAAAGAAAAATTACAATGAATGTTAGCATCACTCTTTGCTCTTTTTTTCGTTAGAGAACAGTTATTTCAGCAACTTTATTGTTTTCTTCAGTTCTCCCCTTACCTTTTTTTCTTCATATTCAAAACTAGTCTTCATGCCCCTTTTTTTCGGTGACATTGCTTGCTCAACTGTAATCTATTCAATGGGTTTTGAAAGCAGTTGAACAAAACTGTTTTCCAACATTGCAATAACGAAAATGGAAGTGAAGAATTTAGAGTTGTATAGTCAAACTCAGAAAGGATGTTAATGTGAAAATATTATGAGCTTTTAAAATGTCAAAATTCATGTCCAGTTCATTTCTATGCGTTTCTTTCATTTAAGTAATATTTTTAAACATCTGCGTTAGAGAATGATTAATAGCACATTTCCATTTGTATATGTGATCTCAGTAATAAAATAACAAATAAAGTAAAAGGTTTGATATAACCCAGCTTCTTAGTATTGTCTAGATAATTTGTCTGTGTTCTTAGGTATTTTTTCATATGTTCTGAGAGTTTCGTAGCATTTGTAATGATGATCCTATCATTGCCTGTTAGAATATTTTCAATTATGTGTTTTCTGGGACTCTTGGAAGTAAGAATAAATTCTTCTTCACATCTAATGTGCCCTGTATTATTTGCAGGTAAGTAGATGAAGCTTTTGATTCAGCTTTCTTAGATCATATTAGGTAGCTACAGAGTTCATGAAATGAGTAGAGATAATTCAACACTTTGTTAAAATATCTGTTACCAAAGTTCAGAGATAAAAAACATTTTTTTCACACTATTTCTTGAGTTGAAATCAGTAAAATAATGCATAAAAAAAAAGAGTACATTTAGTTTATTGTTAAATCATGATAAGAGATATAGACATTCGGACTTATTTTTCAGAGATGTGTATTTAGAAATTCTCAAGATTAATATATATATATATATATATATATATATATATATATATATATATATATATATATATATATATATATATATATATATATATATATATATATATATATATATATATATATATATATATATATATATATATATATATATATACTATATCAAAGGACACCTTACAACTATTTTATGGTGTCCGTCGATGCATTTCTACTTTTTATTATTCTCCAATACTAAAGTCCTAGGAATTAATTACGAATAGTTTTTTTTTTACTTTTACGTTACTATCAGCAAATAAAGAAAGCTTTTTAAGATTGTTTATTCTGTCATGTTGAGACACCTTCTTCCTTTTCAATTAATCAATCTTTCCGCAAATAATGGTTTCTCAGTGGAGTCTCCATTAGGCCCATCATTAGTCAATCTTTTCTTCAGCTATCTCTGGGAGGAGTTTTCACATACCTACATTCGCTTATTCTCTACAGGGGCAAAGTTGATGAAGCCTTTGCAATGTTCTGTAGCAAAATTCCTGTCTTTCAATTCTTTAACTATATGAATGCTCTCCCTTCAAATATCACCTTCACTGTTAGAACTAATTCTTATATCTTTCCTTAACATTGAAATTGTTAGACACATTATTTCCTTCATAATATTTATATATATATATATATATATATATATATATATATATATATATATATATATATATATATATATATATATATATATATATATATATATATATATATATATATATATATATATACTCGTACACATCAGTCAAAATTATGAGTTTCCCAATGAAGTACAACTGTTTTCATTTACACTGTTTTCTTCTTCTTTTTTCTCCACTTTTTATATTTCTAAAACAAGATAATTACTGTAATATTTTTAGACACAGGGTAAATACGAAGCGGAATTTTAATCACCCAATTTTCTCTCCTACTCGCTTATGGTTTCCTTTTGCTATTCCCAAGACGTTTCTTCTCCATGCAATTAGGATTATGAAATATTCTACGCGCTTTATATATATATATATATATATATATATATATATATATATATATATATATATATATATATATATATATATATATATATATATATATATATAT
>SEYY01023500.1:82500-90000 GCA_009176605.1 Armadillidium nasatum
ATTTCAACATTCACCACCCTCAATGACTTTCATCCAGTTCTCATATTACATTTGATAGCTCGCCTACTTTATCTTTTCGTAAACTCCTACTCTTCTCCTTATACTGTTAAACTCTTTCATCCTTTAGGTTCACCCGATCACCATTTTATCTCTGTTCCTTGCTCTGTCTCTTCAAGATTTCCGAAAGAGCAAATCCAGCCTTCTTCGTAGAGAATCTTCTGTCATTTCTGTGCCGTTAACTGGTCTGGCTTGCGGTTGCATTTCACAAATTTAACATGGAATGATTACTTCTTTTGTTGGAAGGGTCCTTTGAAATATACAAAACGCATAACCGAGGAGATTCTTTCCAGCATGGAGGCGTACTTTCCATATTCCTTTCTTTCTATTTAGGCTGACAATCATTGGTTTAACTCTGCCTGTTCTCGTGCTATTCCCCGCAGGAATTCTGCCTTCAGGGACAATCGTCTTAAAATCCAGAAATTTATGCAATATGTATTTCATGCCTGAATCGTAAAATCTATTTTCCTTAAAGCCAAAAACTAATTTCTCTCTCTTTTAAATGCAATGATCTTTCTAGTTCCTCTTCCTCAGGCCCCTTCTGACGTTTTTCAAAAATGTCCACTCTAAGTTTATTTCTTCCACTTTTCCTCTTCAAGTATTTTCTAAGAGCACAATTACCATCTTGCCTTCTACAAAAGCTGAACTACAAAAGTGGTATTTCATCTCAAATACCACGTTAGACGATCTCGTAGCTATTCCTACTAATTTCAAGAACCCTCTATCTCATTTACGCCGAATACTGTAATTTCTAAAGACATAATTTTTGCTTTCTTTTATTTTAACACTAAGATGGCGTACCGTCTTGATGGTATCCCTTCTTTTGTTCTCAAAACTTATATTTAAATGCATCTACCCCTAACTTAAAAGTAGTGCAACATAAAAACTAAAACGTTATATACAGTACGTTATTTCCTACCTTTCGTTTACTTACGTAACTATTCCGATACCAAATAGCAGGTAAGGAAAACCGAATATTCGGTATATTGACTGAATAGACCGGATATCGAATATTTTCCGTATATATATATATATATATATATATATATATATATATATATATATATATATATATATATATATATATATATATATATATATATATATATATATATATATATATATATATATATATATATATGTATATATATATATATATATATATATATATATATATATATATATATATATATATATATATATATATATATATATATATATATATATATATATATATATATATATATATATATATATATATATATATATATATATATATATATATATATATATATATATATATATATATATATATATATATATATATATATATATATATATATATATATATATATATATATATATTATATATATATATATATATATATATATATATATATATATATATATATATATATATATATATATATATATATATATATATATATATATATATATATATATATATATATATATATATATATATATATATATATATATATATATATATATATATATATATATATATATATATATATATATATATATATATATATATATATATATATATATATATATATATATATATATATATATATATATATATATATATATATATATATATATATATATATATATATATATATATATATATATATATATATATATATATATATATATATATATATATATATATATGGAAACTAATATAACACTGGAATATATGATAGGCAGATATCTAATTTATGGGATATAAATATTTCATTTCCTTTCTCCATATAATATATATATATATATATATATATATATATATATATATATATATATATATATATATATATATATATATATATATATATATATATATATATATATATATATATATATATATATATATATATATATATATATATATATATATATATATATATATATATATATATATATATATATATATATATATATATATATATATATATATATATATATATATATATATATATATATATATATATATATATATATATATATATATATATATATATATATATATATATATATATATATATATATATATATATATATATATATATATATATATATATATATATATATATATATATATATATATATATATATATATATATATATATATATATATATATATATATATATATATATATATATATATATATATATATATATATATATATAGGGTGTGTTGTGAGGAACACACCAAACTCCGGGAGTGTATTTTACACATAAATGTGCAATTGAAAAACCTGAAATTTGTAATCCACTTTCCATTTGTTGTTGAATTACAGTTTTCTAAAGGTTTAAGTATGATGATGTAGGGTCGCACAAGTTTATTTTGAAAATGAACTCATTGTACCAAAAAAAAAATATTTTCTAAGGTGCTACTATCAACCTCAATACTTTTTCTAGCTCACCTGCTCTGTTTCTCTCCTTACTTCTCGTTTTTCTCTTATGTGAGCTGCAACATTCAAAAATACAGCGAATTATTGCACATCGATTGTCCACGATTGTCATCGATCCCAATAAACAAAAATCCAATAGTTTGAGGTCTGGAGATTTTGGCGACCAACTAATAGGCTCACCTAGAACAAGTTATCGTTCTTGAAAAGTTCCATTTAAATATTGTGTGACCTGGCGAATAAAATGTGGGAGAGCTCCATCTGGCTGATAGTACATAGCATTTCTTATGCTTAAAGGAAAATATGAGTGGATAGGAGACGAAGTAGCAGAGAGAAGGTCATTAATGAAAAGCAGGAAAAGTGTTTGGGGTAGGACAAATCCCTTAAGAACACCACTATTCATAGATTTATAGGATGAACGGTGGCCATCTTCAAGAGCTGTTATAGAACGACCGAAAAGGAAATCAAAGAGAAGACCACAGAAGGAATGATAGATTCCGAAACAGAGTAGTTTGGAAATCAAAGCTTTATGCTAGCGAGAAGCACGTTTTCAGCGAGAAGGGAAGGTTGATGAAGAAAGATTACCATGGCAGGGTGCAAGTTCGGAAGCACAAGTTTAAAGAACTACAAAAGGGATACCATCAGAACCGTACGCCTGCTTAGTGTTAAGCTCAGAGAGAACAGAAATGACGGCTTTGAAAGAAATTACAATTTAAGGCATAAATGAGTTGGAGGGGGTTGAAGTAGTAGGAACAGCTCCGGATTCGTCCAAGTTTGAATTAGAAGCAAAAGTTTGAGCAAAAAGTTCAGCTTTAGAGGAAGGCAAAATGACAGTAATACCATCAGAAGAGACAAAAGGAAGGAAAGAGGAAGAAGCAAAGTTAGAGTTGACATTTTTGGTAAATGCCTGAAACGGGGTGAGGAAGAAGAACCAGAAAGATCATTGTATTTTAAATGGAGAAATGAGCTTTTGGTGTTGTGGAGAATAGATTTTTCACGATTCTGGGCTGAAACATAAGTTGCATGAGTTTATGAAGTTTAAAGAAGGCAGCATCCCTGCAGCGGATAGCACTAGACCAAGCGGAGTTAAACCAAGATTTGTTAGGTTTAGTAGAATGGAAAAACTATGGAATGTTCTCCTCCATGGCAGAGAGAATCACTCCGGTTATGCGCTTTGCACACTCCGAGGAGCCCCTCCCACGAAACAGTAATTATTCAATGGGAAATCATAAAAGTAGAACCCCAAGTCAGACCAGTTAGTGACTCCGAAATGCCAGAAACGTCTCCTCACCGAAAACGGGGGTCGTTCTTGTTGAAGACTTGAATAGACAGAAAAAGATACATAGATAAATAGATGATTGGATGAACCCAGAGGTGGAAAGAGTTTAACAGTTTAAAAAGAAGGATAAGGAGTTAGGAAAAGATCAAGTGTGTTGGGTTCATCACCAAGATACTCAGAAATACGGAAATTGAGATGTACCAACCGTCAACTGCTCAAGGTTTTCAGGATAGAAAAGTGGTAGGCGAGTTCACCAGCTGGAACATGAGAACCAGATTAAAGTCATTGGCAGTGGTGAACATTGAAATCACCTAAAATGATGATTTCGGAGAAAGGAGAAGATAGAATATGTTTATTTCGGAGTTAAGATTGTCGAAGAATTTTGAATAGTCTGTAGAATTAAGAGATAAGTAGACAGAACAAATGAATTTAGTTGTAGAGTTGCAAGAAAGTTTAAGAAATAATTAAGAGAATTCTGAAGACTCCGAATTAGAGACACGAGATTAGACATCATCGTTGCGCACATATGCGCAACATCCGCTTTTGACTGAAAATTGAGAATAGAGACAGTAGGAGGAAACTCAAACACCTGAGTTTCAGTTAAGAGCAAGAAATGAGGTCTGTAAGAAGAGAGGTGATGTTCGGCAGAGTGGAAATTAGACAAGAGACCTCTAATGTTGCAGAAATTAATGAAAAAAAAGACCATGCTCTAGGTCATGTCGGCATGGAGATTTTGGTAGCACCAACCCCATCACCGGAGGCTACTAACTCCCAAGTGGTGATGGGGGAAGTGGTGGATGAGGGACATTCATTTAATGCAGCCCTTCCAAGCATCTGTGAGGCAGATTCATGTTTCGAATTTTTTTTTTTTTTTTTAAAGTTAATATACGAGTAAGCGCTTGTAAATTTGTGGGAACATGTAACGAAGTGGGAAGGGGAAATGGGGGCATAGAGATTCCAATATATATATATATATATATATATATATATATATATATATATATATATATATATATATATATATATATATATATATATATATATATATATATATATATATATATATATATATATATATATATATATATATATATATATATATATATATATATATATATATATATATATATATATATATATATATATATATATATATATATATATATATATATATATAGTTTGTTACGTCTGTGTGCTCGAGTATTCAATTGCACTTCGATTTAATAATGGAACTTCTTTCCCATAAAAGGAACACTCATTTCATAAGAAGAAGAAAAGAACATTGTTTGTGATTCTTCGTCTTTTATTAAATGACGACGTCTCACCGTAATAAATATAAACCGCTTTTTAATATATTAATGGAGCAGACTTGGAAATTCTTTCCTATTGGGCTTTCAGTGCCTTTTTTTCCTATTCAATTAGATATAATGCATCAAAAATGACGATGAATCCATATATCGTTCTATAGAAATATATATATATATATATATATATATATATATATATATATATATATATATATATATATATATATATATATATATATATAACGGTATTGTACCTCTTTTTCCCCTCCCCCCATTTGCCCAAAACAACATCTGTAATAGCTTCGGCATTCTCAACTTTTTGCCTAATAATTGGTTTTATAATAATGGCTCATTGTAGAAACTGACGCTTTGTTATAACCCTTAATGTTTGCTATTCATTAGTTAATTTAATAAGGTTCTTTAAATAAGACAACAAATGTTATTGAAGTTGAAGTAATGGTGCCATTTGAATCAGCCAATGAAAAAAGGGCTCTCTCTTTGAGTGGAATTTTGGCGCTCAAGGAGGGATTTGCAGGGAGAGAAGGCTTCAGAGTCGCCACAGGTGCCACGTCTCCTGTGGTGGCAAGCTTAACGTTAAAACCATTCAATTAATTACCATTTAAATAATAATAGTGAATATAAGAAACAATAGATCTCACAATGGATTAGAAAAAGGGAACGGAGGGTTACGGTGCTTTGTATTAAATTAGATAAACAAAAGATCATTCCATTTTGTTGTTTTGTAACTAGACTTAAGGAAATAAAGAATAAAGAAGAACAAAGCTTTTAGTAACAATTCCTCCTTGATATACCAAGCAACTTGCATTGCAATTTGCAAATGTAGTGACCCTAAATAGTGACAAATTTAGCAACAATTCCTGCCGTTTGGAAGTAGAAAACATTAAAACATATTGAAAAGAAAAAAAAAATTCCGAAAAAAAAGAAGGGAAAATTCTACTTAGTAACAACAACGAAGAAGTTCGAAGAAAATCAAGCCCAACTGAAAGTCGAAGCAAAAACAGAGGCGGTTTCGACACTCGAAAGACTGTAAAAGGAGATATTCCCCCACTCAAGGATAAGAAGAAAAAAATTGGGGTACAAAGAAAGCAAAGGAAAGAAATGGTTTAAAACCTTAAGAAGACATCTCCAAGTGTGAAGTCCTCAAGTATGAAGGGAAATGGGGGAGATGAAAAAAAAATACCCAAGGTTCAAACCCCCCATTTTAAGTTTAAGAGAGTGAGGCATGTATGAGGAAATGCCCGAGGAAAAGGTATACAAGGACGCACATTTTAACATGCGTACACGTCTTCGCCGAAAGAACCAGAAGATAAAGGAATAAATAGAAGAAACAGTAGTAATAAAAGAACTTTGTGGGTGTTGTTTATAGTTTAGGATTTGAATAAGATAATTTTGGGTGTGTGTGTGTTTTTTTTCGTGTATATTAATAATAAAAATAAATTATGATGATAAAAATAGTGATAAGAAAAATAGAAATAAAATGGAAGTGAAAATATTAATGATAATAATAAGAATAAAATGAATAAAGAATAAAATAAATATTAATAATATTAAAAAATATATAAAAAAACATTGCAACTTATATATATATATATATATAATATATATATATATATATATATATATATATATATATATATATATATATATATATATATATATATATATATATATATATATATATATATATATATATATATATATATATATATATTATTTTTAGAACGTTTGGAAACTTGGAAACTTGGAAACTTGTAAACATATGTGCCTAAATTAGTATCGATATATTTTCCGATTATTTTCCTCTGCTTAATTAATTAAGAATTATTGAGAAAGTTGCGTACGAAAGCCTTGCTTTATGATATTTGATACAGATTTTTAATAGATTTTTAATACCTTAATTAATTAAGCGCATTTTAATTTAGCGAATTTGATTTTCCGCGAAATTTAAATATTTTTCCTTCAATATTCGTATTTCCATTTTATATTTTGAACAGCAACTAAACACCAATTTAAAACCTTAAATAGCATTGTTATTATATATATATATATATATATATATATATATATATATATATATATATATATATATATATATATATATATATATATATATATATATATATATATATATATATATATATATATATATATATATATATATGAATTTTCATAGCATATTTTAATTATGATGATTTCTATTTTATAAATAACTCATGAATAAGCAACCTTATCAATTATCATCTAGTTTTAAATCGAAATAGAAAATAAAGTTTGAACCTTTCTTACATTACAGAAGACCAACCAATTAAAGACGATTTCCATTCCCTAAACCCTCCTCGGAAAGACCGTTTTGACCAATGGGAATACAATGAACTCAACAAAAGAGTTCTTTCCTCGCCTT
>SEYY01023500.1:95000-102500 GCA_009176605.1 Armadillidium nasatum
TGTTTGTTATAGGCTCCAAATATGAACAATATTTCGTCATGATTATTAAGGAACCGCTTGCTATTTTTTCGACAAGAGAAAGAATGTCGAACCAAACTTTTGAGGATTCACAATTTTTTTTTATAATATATATATATATATATATATATATATATATATATATATATATATATATATATATATATATATATATATATATATATATATATATAATATATAATATATGAGATGGGAGTATCTGGTTACTATTCGGTTATCCGGCCTATCGGTCTACCCATCTTTTTATAGTATCGGACTATCCGGTTGGATATCCGATAAAAACAAAACTCTTAATAATAAGAACTAAAATATTCAATATATTATTAAAATATACAATATATTCTTTGTATATCTTTGTATAATATATTCCAATATGCTTCGGTTTTTAAATCTTATTTATGAAGCATTGCCTTTAGCTATATTCAATATTCAGATTTATATTCGAACATATATATATATATATATATATATATTATATATATTATATATTATATATATATATATATATATATATATATATATATATATATATATATATATATATATAATATATATATATATATATATATATATATATATATATATATATATATATATATATATATATATATATATATATATATATTATATATATTATATATATATATTACACGAATAACACTAACACCGTACACCATAGTTAACGACGTTGCATTTTTCGTAGGAGGGATGCCCTGACATCAGTGTCACAAAAATTTTAGAGGTGACGTCATATAAAGTTTCTTGTGTTTTGTGAGGAAATTACCGACTGGCAATATTTACTGCAGTGAAACGAAGAAGGGCTAGCACATAGTAGTAACACTATGTATCTCCGGAAGTTGCAGGCCAGAATGGTCCGCAGTACGAGTTATGTATCAAGGCCGGGGAATACATTTTAAATATCGGTTGTAATGGCATCTCCCTATCTTACCTTCTTCGTAATAAAGTATGGTTTATTGTGTTTGTTTCTATTCAAATGCCCTATATGTATTCGGGGAAGTTTCATTATAATGAAAGTTGAAGTTGAAGTTTGTAGATTTCGCTGTAAATCACCCTGCATATATATATATATATATATATATATATATATATATATATATATATATATATATATATATATATATATATATATATATATATATATATATATATATATAGTATATATATATATATATATATAATAACTGTTTGAACAAACGCCAGAATGAAACAATGCTTTAATATGACAAACGTCACTTAAAGGGCGTCATAGGCTCTGGTATGTCATGTGTGATAGGTAACCCATAGCGTTGTCTAAAAGAATCAATTACTTTTCATCAACATTTTGTACTGGTACAAATTAGGTATATCCAAGCTTGCAAAGTTTTATAGAAAAAATAACAGAGAGAGAGAGAGTGTTGCTGAAAATTGTGATCTAAAATGAGAAAACAATGAATAAAAAAGGTGATATCTTGGCTAAATACCAGTCCTGTGAACTCTGTCAGCCCAAAAACAGTGTGGAGGAAACTCCATAGAATGAATGATCATAGGCTCGATGCAATCGCCAAATCTCTAGTAAATAACATGAATGCCAGAAAGAAGATAGATTGGTGCAGCACTCAAGGATTAGAGCGCCGAGCAATGAAAATCAAAAATTTTTTTTTTTGATTACCTGATCTTCACACCGTTCCCAACCACTACCTGAGTTTAAGTCATATATATATATATATATTATATATAATTATATATATATATATATATATATATATATATATATATATATATATATATATACTATATATAAAGTAAGTCTGCTATAACTCTCACAGACTATTTTCATACAGAAAATTAATGTCTGCTATTGGACTCGAACCAGCAACCTTTAAGATGGTAAGTCTTGCACGTTGCCCACTATGGCTATGGGTTCAAAAGGAAATCACATCGCCCTTTGCTTGAGTTGCGGTCGGGGAAGTCGTTTGGGATTGACGTCATGACTGTTGATCATGATCAATTCCGATGCGATTTCCTTTTGAGCGCCATAGCCTAGTGGTCAACGAGCAAGACTTACCATCTTAAAGGTTGCTGGTTCGAGTCCAATAGCAGACATTAATTTTCTGCATGAAAATAGTCTGCGAGAGTATAGCAGACTTTAAAATGTATGATATAACTATCTGCGAGTAAGGGATTCGACCTTTGACCTCGTTGCCCTTTGCTTGAGTTGCGGACGGGAAGTCCTTTGGGATTGTCGTCATGACTATAGATCATAAGCAGTTCCAATGCGATTTCGTTTTGAACCGCTATAGCCTAGTGGTATACGCCAAGACTTGCAATCTTAAAGGTTGCTGATTCGAGTCCAATAGCAGACATTAATTCATTTCTTTAATATCCGTTCTTTCTAAAGTTTTCAAATCTATTCTTAACAAGAATATTTGGAAGCAATCAATTCTTCAAATCATAACTCTGATCGTCAGCATGGCTTTCGTTCGTAAGAAACGCTCTACTGGTGATCCCCTTTCCCTTCTTTCTGAATCTTGGTCTTTCACTCTTCGGTATTTCAGTGAATCTTTTTCTGTCTCGCAGGACATATCGAAAGCTTTCGAAAGAGTCTGGCACAAATCTTTGATTTCTAAACTTCTCTCTTTCGGAATCTATCCTTCTCTCATTAGTCTTTTCTCTCCGGTTTTCCATCCGGGCGTTCTGTAGCTGCTGTTTTAGTGTTTTAGACGGCCACTGTCCATCCTTTAAATCTATTAATAGTAGTGTTTCTCAGAGTTTTGTCCTATCTCCAACATTTCCATTATATACTTTTCCAACTTCCTTTGAATTGAACATTTTAAAGCACCGTGTATCAGGAAATGTTGGCTTTTAACCATCGAGGTCTGGTATTGCCCCAACTCTGGTGGAAATTGGAATGCCTCTAGTTTTTGCCCATCAGAGGAGACATATGTATATATATATATATATATATATATATATATATATATATATATATATATATATATATATATATATATATATATATATATAATATATATATATATATATATATATATATATATATATATATATATATATATATATAATATAATATATATTTTATAGTATATATATATATATATATATAACATTTATTTCTTGTGTATCTGTGGTTGAGAAAAAATATTTTCCAGTTCAGAAATTTAATTAAAATCATTCAATTAGAAAATCTCATTCGATAGACTGAAAAAAGGAGAAATTTTCAATGTAGAAGCAAAAATAATTATCATAAATCATGAATTTTTTTTTTATTTTTTAAGTTTGTAATCCTTATATATATATATATATATATATATATATATATATATATATATATATATATATATATATATATATATATATATATATATATATATATATATATATATATATATATATAACTCATGTATCTTATGTTTCATTCCGGAATCGTGAAAAATCTATTCTCCGCAACATCAAAAACTCATTTCTACTTCGTAAATGCAATATATTTTTCTGGTTTCTTTCTCTAGGTCTTTCTGGCATTTTGCAAAAAATATCAACTCTAGCTTTGCTTCTTCCTATTTTCCTTCTCTACTATCTTCTGACGGTACCATTACCGTTTTCTTCCTTAAAGCCAAACTCTTCGCTCAAACTTTTGCCTCAAACGTTCCGGAGCTGTTCCTGCTCTTTCTACCCCTTCCAACTCATTCGTGCCTAATATTGTAATTTCATCCATAGATGCAATTTCTGTTCTCTCTGAGCTTAACACAAAGAAAGAGAAAGGTTCTGATGGTATTCCTCCTGTGTTTCTCAAAACCTGAGCTTCCGAGCTTGCACCCTGCCTTGGTAAACTAATTCGTATTTATTTTTCTTCTTTAACCTTCCTTTCTTGTTGAAAAACATGCGATCATTCAGCCTGTGCCGAAAAGGGGAGTCCCTCTCAACCCATTAACTATCGTCCCATTTCTTTAACTTCGGTTCTTTCTAAAGTCTTTAAATCTATCCATAGCATAAAGATTTGGAAGCATCTCAATTCTTCAAATCATCTCTGATCGTCAATATGGCTTTCGTAAAAAACTCTCTACTGGTGATCTTCTTTCCTTTCTCTCTGACTCTTGATCCTCCGGTTTTCGGCATTATGGTGAATATTTTGTTGTCGCGCTGAACATATCGGCGTTTCTTTTTCTCGTGATCTTTCTTGACAAGATCACATTGCTTCTCTTTCTAAAAAAGCTTTTAAGAGGATGAGTGTTCTGAAACCCTTTTGTAAGTTCTTCTCGCTGCCTCTGTAATTTATTCATTATAGGGTGTTGTTCGCCTCTGTATGGATTATGACTCAAGCATCTGGGGTGGTTCCACTCATGCAGCTCTCCTTGAAAAGATAAAGTTTAAGACTTTGTATTATCAACCCTTCCTCTTGTATTAATTCTCTCCAGTCTCTTTCTGCCAGTCGAACTTTTGCGTCACCCTCTCTATACTATCGTTATTACAATGGACACTGTTCTTCTGAACTCTACATTCGCTCATCGTTTACTGAAAATGGCTCGTGCAATACGCTTTTCAACACTTTCTACACAGTCTCATCCTTTCTCTGGTCAACTCTCTGATCTCAGACTTAACTGCTATGTTCAATCTTACAAATACTCTATTTTTAAAGTCTGGAACACACTCTCTTTTTTATCAGTTTTCCCAACTTCCTTTGACATTCATCATTCATACCTTCAAACGCCGTGTATCGGGACATGTCGGCCTTCAAATTGAATAATTTTAAAGTATTTTTCCAACTTTGGTGGAAATTAGTAGGCTGCTGGCCTTTTCCCACCAGTTGTGATATAAAAAAAGGAAAAACAATATATATATATATATATATATATATATATATATATATATATATATATATATATATATATATATATATATATATATATATATATATATATATATATAGAGAGAGAAAAAAATTATTTCACCAAAAATGCAAATATTATGGGCTGTTATTTTATAAATCACACAGTAAAAAAAATTAATAATAATAATGATAATATATAAAGCTTCATTTTAAATGCTAGTGAATACTGAGATACAATTCATTTGAGTAATAAGATGTGTTAAAAGAAATATCTCACAATTTTACACTTAATATGCTGAGCTTGTGTTCGCTTACGGATTTTGAAATTGTTCTGCTGTTACTGCTTGTAGAGAATCCCGTAGAATATTACCTAAGCACAGAGTAATCGGATTGAAAAGCATTTACCAAAGTGTTCGTCATATGTCTGAAACTGGTACTGCTCTCAACAAATAAAGAAATCGTAAAAGTCTTCAAATAAATAAAACTTGGGCTTACCTCATGTTAATGGAAACTACGTAACTTCTGTGGGCTTTCCCACGCAAGGCTTGTGCCCATCTCATAACATACAGAGGGCACAACATTTTACTAGGTGATAAGATCAGATGATTGGAGTTTTATCAGTGGGTAAATGCTAATATCTTAATTGAAATCTTTTCATGCTATTCCCCAATAAAGCTACATTTACCAGTGGCTGTCAAGAATGGTTTGAAGAAACTTAACATATCACTTTGGAATCAAATCCAATATCACTTATGTGTAAAATATTGTATGGTATGATCAGCAATCGTCTTATAGAGTCATTTAACTAGAATTTCATCAAATTCAGCTCGCACTTTTATTATATTTTTTCCCTTGGCTGCAGAGATTGGAAAGTGTTTCTAGACTTGCAAATGTATAGATGGATTTCTTGAGTTTAGTTGAAGATTAAAATTTTAATCCGATTTTCATGAAACAAATGTCAAAAGAAAGTTCTCTAAATATTTCTAATTCTGAAACAAACAAAAAATAATCATTTTCTAGAGCAAAATTAACTTAAATTTCCATGTTTCTTATAAGTTATCATTCAAATATGTCAAATTATTTTTTTTTTTTTTTAATTTTTTTTTTTTTTATTTTTTTTTTTCTTATATATTGAACAAAAATTTTTGGGATACTGATTTGCTACAATTTTAAAGGAAGCTGAAAAAAATATAATTTCCTTTAGGTTCTCGATGGAAATCTCGAAATATGAAATGTATTTTTTCTCCAAAAAATATATGGAACGATTTAAATGGGAACATTTTTAAAAGCTAGAAACTAATTTGACGTTTTTAAACTAGATCAATTTTCATATTTATTCAGAAATTTAAATAATTGAGAGAAAATCTTTCGTGTGATTTCGGTTCCTTGAAACTGGACCAAAAGTTTTTTTGAAAAAAAAAAATAATACATCAGAGTCTCTTGAGTCACAGGAACGAAGTCGGACTATAATCGTAATCTAATCTAAGCGTATCAGTACACCTCATGAAAAGCCCAGTACACAATCAGCTTATACTACATTTTCAACCAGCTGTCTGTTATAATTTTGTTAGTGAATAAATGGTAATTACAGATTGATTTCCCTTCAACTTTTCATCAATAAACATTCACCTAAACTGTCATTCACCCATGACAGTATCAGTTATTGTCATAATCGGGAATCAATAGTTCAACAAATATTGACATTAGTATTGACACACACTAAGGAGTGTGATCACGAGAACAAATTTCATTTTATGTTGTTCTCTAAGTTCTCTTAAAAGGTAAGGACAATTCAAACAGAAAGCGAATGAGAATGTGAATGCGATTCCGATTGTGGTCATCCAAATTCCTGATCAAAAGTTTAAAAGTGAAATAAACACACATTGAAAAGTAAACAGGCAGCGTGTGATCTAGGCAGCTGTTCTGTAATAATGAGCTTACAAACGAGGAATCATGCAAGACGAGTTGCTCTCTTATAGATTTAATTAACTCTAGTAAGTAAATGATCGGTAAATTCATCAAACTGTTCTCTTCGCTCGGACTGAACTACTTGGCTTCCTGAATAGTTCTGAAACAATTCGTGTTCCCACTTTTTTTTTCGTTCTGATTTCTTTCATTAAGTCTTCTGATGCTTCACTATCCCTATTTATAAAATAATGTGTCTGCGATTTTCCTTTAATATCGAAATGAATCAATAATAATAATAATAATAATAATAATAATAATAATAATAATAATAATAATAATAATAATAATAATAATAATAATAATAATAATAATAATAATAATAATAAATAATAATAATAATAATATAATAATAATAATAATAATAATAATAATAATAATAATAATAATAATAATAATAATAATAATAATAATAATAATAATAATAATAATAATAAGACTTCAGAGGTCAGCAACAAGCTTTAAAAATGTTAAAAATAAAATTTTCATAAATAATAAAATTTACGTAAATGAATATAAAATGGTGGAAAAAAAAGCAAAAATAGCTTTATAAAATAAAAAAAATTTCAACCAAAGATTTTTTTATTTTTAAAATAAAAAAAAATTATTTGAATAATAAAATCCGAAAAAGGAAGGAAAAAAATTGTTTGAGA
>SEYY01023500.1:110000-117500 GCA_009176605.1 Armadillidium nasatum
TTTGAAAATATATTATTTGAAATTTTTTAAGTATTTGAAGAGCTTTTATTCATTTGTATGATTACAATACTATATAAGGTTATTATAGATAATCTACTGCTGATTTTAAATCATTTACAGATGATGAGTAAAATATTTATTTATCTTTAAAATTACATTTAAGCAATCCTGAAGCTTTGCCAACTTAAAAAAAAATTCAAAATTTTTTTTGACGCTTCCAGAAAAAATTTATCGGCGTGTTACGTGTGGCACGCATGCCAATGGTTGCCCACCATTGCCGTAGGCCTTTTTTCAGGTATGATTTCCACCTCTCGGGTGAAATGAAGGCATTCGTGAAAATCCAGTGCATTAATTATATATATATATATATATTATATATATTAATATATATATATATATATATATATATATATATATATATATAATATACCGATACCGATATATATATATATTATATACCTATGCCGATACTTGCCGATACTACTACCGATATATACACTCCTAAAATTTTTTGCCGATACCGATACCGATACTGAAAAGGTCGATACCGATACCGAACCGGTATCGGAAAATATGCCGATACTTGCCGATACCGATATCGATACCGATACTTCACTCCATCCCTATATATATATATATATATATATATATATATATATATATATATATATATATATATATATATATATATATATATATATATATATAAAGATGTAAAAAACTTTTTAATCGTTTTTTTTTTTTGGCAGAACAAGTTTTTTTTTACTTTTTTCTTTTACAAATTTCTTTTTTTGTGATATTTTGCAAATTATTTTCATCTTTATTTAACGTTCTCTTCTCTTCTTTCTCTTTTTAAATTTACATGTTTAAACTTAGATCTCTTTATGTTGTCATATGTTCACTTCAATATAAAAAAAAAATATAGCTTACATTTAGAAAAAAATTTAAATTTTTAAAAAAAAAAATTCTATTTTTTCAAATAGAATATTTTTTTTGAAGACTTTATTTATGTCTTTGAGAACTGTGGTAATGTATCAATCTTACGTAGACAGGTCATTCTCATTATCAGGAAATAAATTTTTTCCTTTTTTCACATTTTAGGCCTATTTCAAGTTTTAAGTTTTTTAACTAAAATATGACAAAGTATTATCTATTGCTATTCAATAAAAACATGGCAGGCAGGGTATGAAGTCCCCCACCGTGAGGGACGCAGCCCCTCACAGCGGGACTCCCTTATATCTTAAGTATATTCATATATATATAACTCATAATACAGGTAGGTAGGTAACTGAGGGACCTGCTTGATGAAATTTTCATCCCAGCTCCTCCCACTTTGCAGCTAGCGGGATACCACTCTCTGTCAGTCATGTATTTATAATATTGCTATTGATAAAAGGTGGAAGTAGCCAAAGTTGACAGACAATTTCAATTCCGAGTAGAGTCGTCTTAATCTTCGACATTAACTCTTGTATAGAGCATCAACAATTTATTTTCTTAATTGAAAGTGGTTTACAACATTTTTTCAAAAACCCTTTCAAATCGTCAACATAGTCAACCGTTGTCACCCATCTTCTCACAAAATCGTTATTTCACTCCTATTTTAGTACACGAACGTACGGACGCAAACACGCAGAGAGAGAGGCCTATATCAAACAAAATTCGTTTGCTATTTCTGAAACTTAAAAAGAGGTTCATTTAAAAAAGTAGGCAAAGCTTGCTTACAGTAGGTCTTATTTTTAACATAAACACCACTAACAGGACGGGGGATATGCATTTGTAATATTTTTTATGTCGTACTCTAAACATAATAATAGTAGTAATAATAATAATAATAATAATAATAATAATAATAATAATAAATAATAATAATAATAATAATAATAATAATAATAATAGCAGTAGGCCTAAATAGCAATGAAAGCTAAACTTTTAGGTGAGTTTTCAAAATATCAGTAATAAAATCTATATTAAGTTATATTAAAAAAAATATATATTAGCTGACCGAATGTTTTTGAACAGTGTCGATCACTTTACCTGTCGACGTTTTGATTCAAGCTTCATAGTAAAGAGTATACCGTAGCGAACAATATTTTTAAAACTTGATATAGGATTAAAAATATATAAAAATAAAATAAAATAAAATAAATGTTTATTCTATCATTATTGATAAGAAAATCACTTTTTTTTTTTTCAATCTGAGCTAAGATTTTAACCGAAAGTCGAGTTCAAACCTTTCTCAAAATTTTATTTGTATTTCATTAATATATATATATATATATTATATATATATATATATATATAATATATATTATATATATATATATATATATATATATATATATATATATATATATAATTTTTTTTTTTTTTTTTTTTTTTTTTAAAAAAAAATATTTATTATTTATTTATTTTATTTATTTATTTTTTTTTTTTTTTTTTTTAAAAAAAAAAATTAAAAATTTATAAATAATAAATATATATATATATATATATATATATATATATATATATATATATATATATATATATATATATATATATATATATATATATATATATATATATATATATATATATATATATATATATATATATATATATATATATATATATATATATATATATATATATATATATATATATATATTATATATATATATATATATATATATATATATATATATATTATATGGGGATTTAGAATTTATTAAAAATAACTAAAAAATATATTTTACTGAAAAGGTTTTAAAACTCAGAAACCTTTAAAAGCGCAATGCATGCGAGTATTTAAAGGAAATATTAATATATATATATAATATATATATATATATATATATATATATATATATATATATATATATATATATATATATATATATATTATATATATATATATATAATATATATATATATATATATATATATATATATATATATATATATATATATATATATATATATATATATATATATATATATATAGTATATATATGTATGTATATGTATGTATATATATGTATATTGGCCAAAGGCCAGTGGCCTATAAATTTCTACCAGAGTCGCTAATCTGGTGGATAATGACCGATATGACCCGATATAAGGCACTTAAAATTGAGCAAGTCAAAGGAAGCTGGGAAAACATATAAAGGGAGTGTGTTCCAGACTTTGCCAATAGAGTACATGCAAGATTAAGAATAGTGGTTAAGTCTGGGGTCGAAGGATAGTAAGAGTAAAAGAATTTTTAAGAAGAAAAGTCCTTGACTCCACATTTTTGAGAAGGGCTTTATGTGTGGAAACATCCCAGATATAAGAGGCGTACTACATAGAGGGGTGAACAAAACCTTTATGAAGAGCAAGCAACTAGGCTGTAGCAAAAAAAAAATCGCGAAGGCACCTCAGAACACCCAACCTCTTAGAAGCTTGTTTAGAAAGAGAAGTAATGTGATCTTTCCGAGAAAGATCACGAGGAAAAGAAACACCGAGAATATTGAGGACAGATGAAGGTTTGAGTTGAGTGTTTTCGAAATGTTTCTCATACATTTTTGGTATTATTTTTTCAAAAAATAAGCCCTATTTGGTGTTAAATATGTAGGTTATATGTTATTAATCCTATGAAGTCATCTTGCCCCACTAAATTGAATGGTTGGTTGTTAATCCTATCTTCAAGTGTAAGGTCTTAGCTTTTGAATCATTTATATCCCAATTTTTTTTGGAGACGAAAGTTTCTTACAGAGATAGTTGCTTTTCCATTAATATTATTTTTTCTCTTTTGGAGTAAGGGATGTAGAAGCTTCAGCTGAAGATAATTCTTTGTCTTTAGAATGAAGTATTTCTGTCCATTTGTCGAAATGGAGAGTCTTGGCATGATTGTGCAATTTCTTCGTGCTATATCCCTTGGGACCAGATTTCTCTGACTCTCTCTTGATCTTCTTAGAACATATGTTACAAATAGCATGAACTGAATTTACTTCATCCTTAAATGAATAACTTCCAAATAAAACTAGACATTTTGTATGTAAAAAAATAACTAAGTTCTAGAATCTCGTTTCATATATAGTATTTATTTATTAATGAAGGACAAAATATTTAATTTTTTTAAAGTATTTTTTGCTACATTATATATAATGACATGAAAATAAATGTCAAATCTGAAAATAATAAATAGAAATTAAAGATAGAGGAATGAATATAATTGAAAACAGATTGAATGATATAATGTTAGACTGTTGTGTATATTTATTAATTGCATTTGAAAAAAAAACTATATATAAAAATGTTTGACACTATGTAAGGTTCTTTAGTATCAATACAGATCACTCCTAGGTTGTAATTTTTACTATCCGGTATCCGACGGGATAATTTTCTAATTATCCGGCTATCTGGTATCCGGTCGGATAGTATAAAACCACTATTCGGCACAGCCCTAATATTTATATATATATATATATATATATATATATATATATATATTATATATATATATATATATATATATATATATATATATATATATATATATATATATATATATATATATATATATATATATATATATGTATATATATATATATATATATATATATATATATATATATAATATATATATATATATATATATATATATATATATATATATATATATAAAAAAAGAATACATTAATCATAAAGTTGTAAAAGCATTATTTTCGATATTAAAAAGAGACTGTATTTTGGCCTGGAGAGATTAAATGGAATTAGGAAAACTTAGGAAAGTTTGCACAAAAAAAGACAAATGCAATATAAGAACAGGAAACGAAAACAAAGAATGGAATAAAGTAAAAAAAAAAAAATGGAATAAAACTAGAAAGTGTTTTCTGGCATTCTTGGACACTGTGATAAGAAAGGTAAGAAAAAAGATGAAGAATTTTCATGGAGACATTATGTCGTATGTTGATAACCTGATTTGCTGGAGTGAAGAAAGTGAAAAATTGTTTTGTGTTTCTATAACTAATTGAAAGCGGCTAGAGTAATCATGAAATAAGAGGAATAAGAGATAATGATAGAGATAAGAAGGTAGGGAAGGAGAAGAGTTGCAGGGTGGATTTTGGAGGGAGAGAAGTTATGAACGTGGAAAGATATAAATGCTTGGGAGTTATATTAAGAGGAGAGGAGGAGGAAATGCAAAAGACATTACTTGCATACAAGTAGTATCTTGTGCATTTCCTCCTCCTTTTCTGCCATACTGGTCAATTCTATAGGATTGACCAATATAGCAGAAAAGTGAGAGTAGTGTACACCATCATGAAGTTCAGACAGATGAGAATGGGAGAGGTAAACTTTGAAGGTTTTCTGAAGCTCATACTGCTGTTTGGAAAGGAAGAGAACTGAATCCAAATGGTAGAGATGAAGTTATTGAGAGCTATACTAGGAAAACCAAAAGAGATAGAGTGGGGAAACGAAAAAATCAGAGGATGCATAGAAGCAAAGTCTCTCTAATTTAGATTCAGCTAGATTAAGATGATGTGATCGCTGAGAAAGGGTACTGGAGGAGAGAGTGGCTAATAGTAGGTGGGAGTGGAGATTGCAGTGAGACAGACAGAGTGAAAAGCTTGAGAGAAGTCGTTAGATTCAGTGAAGGATTAACTAAGAGGAAATCAGTTGCCTCCAAAATTGCTGTAAAATCGCGTTCTAGGAAATAAGTGAAGATCAAAGCTATGACACTCCCATAAGCCTCATATTTGAACGGAAGATGAATATATATATATATATATATATATATATATATATATATATATATATATATATATATATATATATATATATATATATATATATATATATATATATATATATATATATATATATATATATATATAATATATATATATATATATATATATATATATATATATATATATATATATATATATATATATATATATATATATATATATATATATATATATATATATATATATATATATATATATATATATATATATATAATATATTATATATATATATATATATATTATATATATATATATATATATATTATATTATATATATATATATATATTATATATAAATTAATATTTAGAATTAATTATTTTATATTTTATTACTTCTTTAATAAGGAACTCCAACCAAATTCAGCTTCGAGCTTTCAAGTCACAAAATTGCTAGTTATTAACTTATATTTTACCTAACCTTTAGTTATCACACTCTCTTTTTCTGTTTCCTTGTATCCTTTTTCTCTTACTTTAATTTCATACTGAATGATTCGTATGTTATGGTAGAGTTCCCTCACGCTTTTGACTTTTCGATTTCCTATTTCATTTTGCATTCTGTATCATCTTTATATTTCGCTAACATCTTCCATGTTTTACCTTCAAATTTTATCTCTACCTTTGTTATTTTGCTCTCCGATATTACTTATATTATTTAGTTTATATTATTATTATTATTATTATTATTATTATTATTATTATTATTATTATTATTATTATTATTATTATTATTATTATTATTATTATTATTATTATTATTATTATTATTATTATTATTATTATTATTACTTTTGCTGATACCGATAAAACAAGATTCATGGAATTGAGGCTCTTTGGTCAAGTTATGTTTGGGAAAATTTTTTTTTTTTTTTTTGCAAGATCAGCATCTGAATCAATGTTTAGTATTAAGAAACATATTTACATATTCTGAATTGGTTTTGAAAGCAATTTTAATAGCTGGTATTGATTTTAAAGCATAATTTTAATAATGAATAATTTTTTTTTTTTTTTTTTTTTTTTTTTTAATTAACCAGAAAAAATTACTTTTTACAATATAAACAATGTATTCTTTAAATATGATTGTAATATTAAATTCGGGAGAGAATAAATAGATTTTTTTTTTTTTAATATGACCTGGTAACCAATATAAGATGAAAGTGAACTGATAAATTAAGTTTATTACACTGGTAGAGTATATTCATATTTTCTAATTTTATTTACATTTCTATATTTTAATCTCTCCAAATATATTCAAAGATTTCCAAAATTTTAATTTTATAGATTTTAATTCCACTTATAAAATGTTTCCTACTAACTTCTTAGGCCTAATAACTCAACATCTATTGAATTAGCATCCAATCTTTGACCCATCTACGATTATAGCTTATCAATAACGTTTTCCTATGACAAAATTTTCCTGTACTGTAAATGTTATTAAGGCTTCTTTCTCCCTTTCAAACATATTAGTAAAAGCATCTGTAGATAATTCATATATTCCAAGAATTTAATAAAGCTTTAATCTCTTTTCCCCGATGTGTCTTATTCAGAGATATATTCTTAAAATCTGCTTAAAATGAAGAGTCTCGTGATGTTACTTCTTGTTATTCTCATAAGTTATATAAGGCTTTGAAATTACTCATTGATTCACAACATATTTGTAATTTTAGAATAATGAAAGGAATAAATGAAAATGTTTTTATTTTATTAAGTTGCCAAATAAAAATTGTTTTAT
>SEYY01023500.1:145000-150000 GCA_009176605.1 Armadillidium nasatum
CATATGTGGGAAAGAAATGAATTTGAAAGAGAGAGAGAGAGAGAGAGAGAGAGAGAGAGAGAGAGAGAGAGAGAGAGATAAAAGAGATAAAGACAGAAAGAATAAATGAGGGAAAAAAAGAGAATGGGTGAAATAGAGAAAGGAAAAAGATAAAGTGTGTTTTCAAAAGATTCATTCATTTTCTTTTTTACCTTTCTAAAATATGAAGTTTTATAGGTTAAGGCTACAAAATCAGTTTTGTCCATTGATTAACAGTATAGGATTGGATTCTCCTCTAAGCCAAGCATTTAGAAGCGTTTCATTTTTTCCTTTTGTTTTATTCCCGCTCTCGGGTAAAAAAGCAGAAGATAATCCAACTAAACTCAAATCTTCCGTTAAACTCTCAGGTCAGAGTAGAAATAGACTTTAAATATCGGAAGATTAGATAATTATGGGAAAGCAGTAGGTGGCAAAGAATTATACGGAATAGGGATGACAGTAAAGAGACACACAACGAGGAAGATGGAAATTATCAATCTCTACAAAAAATTCGAGTGAAAGTAAGGTACCTCTTTTGCTACGGGAAAGTCACAGCTTTCAGCTGATAATGTCCTATAGGAATATTCTTGTAATCCTTTTGGAGCAGTAAGAAACATGAAAAATCCCTTTGAAACCCAATGGAAACTATTAATCACTAAATTTCCTGCTACAATTTATTTTTTATGTACCCAACGATCATTTATTACTAAGAAATTTTTCAAGTAAAAACTAAGTTTTCTACCGTGTTCTAATAATGTTTTTAGCGATATCCAATGGGAAATATTTGGGAATATCCAATTGCAAATTCTAAATTTCGCACCATAATTAAAATATCGATGAACCCCAAGGAAAACCTCATTCGTCCTTTAATAAGTTAAGCAGTGATCCTAACTAACTAAAGCAATAGGAAACAATATGAGAAAAAAAAATTTCTGGCCAATGGTAGAATGGAGGTGGTCCATCGAACATATAACTCCATAGTACCTAATGAAGAGAAATAAAAAGTCATTTTTCAATGTCACGTTGCAGGGATAGAAAGTTAATGCTGTTAGAAAGTAGGAGATGTTATTAGTCATTTAGTCATAGTCTCAACCCTACCAAAAGAATATGTGAAAATGGAGATTCCTCAGATGTGAGAACAGTACTCCATTTAAGGCGCTTAAGACTTTAGTATTCTTGGATTAACTTTCAGGAAAAAAAGTCAAGCAGTCTTAAAAAAATCCCCATTTGGTCTGAGACACCCTTTCGACTTTTGTGAAATGATTTTATCAAGACAATTTGTTATTATGTTTAGAACAAAAATATTTATTTTGTTCCCTTGTGAGAGAGAAGGTTCCGTCGAAGGTGATTGGAAAACAAGGTACTGATTTTAAAAGGAAGAGGGGAAGAAATTGAGTTTTTAAAGAGTTTATTATCACATAGATAAATCTGAGCCATAGGGAAATTCCATCCCTATAGGTAAGAATAGAATAGGAAAGTTATTGACGAGAAGAGATTCAAGAAACAAAAATGGAGGCAGATTTTATATAATGGAAATTTTTAGAATTATGTCGTCGTCATAAGGATAAACGAAGTTAGAAGTGCAGCTGAAAAAGTTTGTAATGAAAAGAAAAATTAAGTAGGAGATAAAACAAAAACAAGAGTGACACCTCAATTAAAAGGAAAAAAAAGATATCACACCTTAAATAAGTACCAATATATAACAATAAAAGAGGAAATTAAATGTGAGTCACTCATGCCATACCCTTTTAAAACTTTTGATACGTCAAGCACCACCATTCAAGACTTTACTGGTCCTTAAGTCAGTAAACCATATTATGTTCTGCTTTCTAATGCTCTTTACCGAAAGCTTGCTTCAATTATTAATAAAGGAAAATTTATAGTCATCATCTGAGTTTGCAAGAATAGAATCTAAAAAATTACTAACTTTAGTAACATGAGGGAACGCTCATACTATTTCGTACTTTCAAACGAAAAGGAAAATATACTTTATAAAAATTTATTCAATTTGACTTGTTTATGACTAACTTGTTCAATTTTCTTTCAATGAAAATGAATTGACCAGAAAATTTGCAGACATCGATACACTATACATGCATGGTATACATTCAATCAGATATTTTAGCCTTAATATTTTTCTATAAAATTAATATTTCAGATTATTACAGGTTTTTGGGAATCTCCATTTTAGTGGTAATCAATGAAGTCTTTTATAAATGTTTTTTTTTATAATTTTAATTTCAAACTGCATTAGTAGTTTCTACTATCTGAAAACTGTCTATTTCGTTTTTTTATGTGGAATAATTAATATTCTATGCTCTGTTTAACAGACTTGTATTCTCTGTGGCTTCTCTATTTCCATATACACAAAATTCACTTCATATCAAGAGCAAATTTTGATATTTTAAACCTCATATATAAAATTTATTTCAATCTCTGTGGGATTCAGTCTTTTACACTATTGTTTTTTTATATATAATCTGGTGGGGAAAGTCCAGAAGCCAAACAATTTCCAAAAAAGAGTTGGGGGATAACAAAATCAATGTCGATTAATTTAGGCCATGTTTCGAGAAACTTTGAGTTGTAGGTTTTTTTGAAATTAAAACAGCTTATATATTTATATGTAAACGCCAATATTTTTTTCTGTCTTCATACCTTAGTTATCATGTTTAATTTTTTTTTATTATTTTTCTTCAGTTTTACTTATTTACTTTTCCATACCTCATCAATTATTTTTTTTTTTTATTTTAAAGTATGAAATATTTGCGATTTATTTTGCAATTGATAGTGTAATTTTTCTTACAATTTTTTTTGTTACACCTATCTATCTATCTATCTATCTATCTATCTATCTATCTATCTATCTATCTATCTATCTATCTTGGTAAACTTCAAAATTTAGTTACTTAATTATAAAATATTTTATATAGTCACTATCATATTGAATTTTTTAAATAGCTAATCAATTAAATGGATTTATTAAAATTTTTTCAAAATGCTTTGTCAAAATTCAAGAAAAAATTAGCGAATAGTTTTTGTTTTTTTTCGCTGCATGAATGCATGGAGAAAGCAATAAGAAATACCTCATTTAATGAATTCAGAAACTTAAATTTTTCCCCTCATTATTTTAATCAAGTATTCATTATTATTACTTCTAAAGCACCTATCTTCATTAATATTTAAATAGGGTAAAAAAAAATTTTATCAGTATAATCATTTTGAATAATTATATTTTTTCCAAGATTTTCTCCTTTTGATAATGTAATAAAGGAAAGTACGCAATCCATTTATATATATTAAAAAGACCAAATATATTTCTGAGCAAATATGGTAAAAGGCTGAAGAAAATACAACTAAATTTATTAAATATTACCTTCGAGATGGAAATATTGATAAAATAAGCTATATAAATTGAAAGATTTTATTTCCTATAATAAATAAGCACTGATATTTATGTATTATTTTAATATCTTATATTACATATCATTGATACAATCCTTGCAATGTGAGCACCACTAGAGACAAATGATAAGCACACTACTTTAAGAAAAGTAGGGCTACTGCCACTAAAGATACCAGACAAAGGACACAGCTTTCACTACTGTTACCTCTACAAATTAAAAAAAAGTAGTGAGCTTATATATTATATATATATATATATATATATATATATATATATATATATATATATATATATATATATATATATATATATATATATATATATATATATATATATATGATAGAGTGATATACTTACGTTCCTGAGGGAGCCGGTTCGATCTCCTAGGTTTATACTACCTTAAAAAGTTCCTCTCCTTGAATATTGCAATGGCAGTGGAATTCAAACATTTATACTATTCTTTTTTATCTAATTTGATGGGATAAGGCCAGAGGCCAAACAATTTCCAAAAGAGTTGAGGGATAACATAATCAATTTTGATTAGAGTCCATGTTCCGATAAACAGCGTTTGAAAGTTTGCAATTCAAAGGAAGTTAGGAAAACAAATACAGAAGATGTGTTACAGACTTAAATTAACCGGTAGAGTAAATGCAAGATTGAGTATAGCTAATAAATCTTGTGTCAGAGAGCTGGGCAAAGAAAGGATGAGACTGTGAAGAAGGACGTGTCGCATGATCTCTTCTCAATGGAGGAGGTATGAGAAGTGAGAGTTCAGAAAAACAGTGCAGTTGTAATAGCAATAGTACTGAAGGTGACGCCACAATTCGACGCATTGAAACAAATTGAAGAGAGTTAGTGAGAGCGAAAGAATTTATAAGACATCAAACTCTGGACTCCACATTTCCAAGACAGCTGTATGAGTGAAACCACCCCAGGTGTGTGATGCATACTCCATACAGGGGTTAACAACACTCTTATAAAGAACAAGCAACTGGGGTGGCGTAAGAAATCACGAAGGTGCCTCAAAACACACAACCTCTTAGAAAATTGTTTAGAAAGAGATCACGAAATAAAGAAACACCAAGAATATTTAGGAGAGATGAGTCTTTGAGTTGTATGTTTTCGAAGAAGATGTTATAGTTCTGTTGAAGTTATGTCAAGTACAGACATGGAGACTGAGCTTTTGAGGCATTGAAAATGACAATATTTTCAATGCCCCAATTTAAAATACGAGAAAGATCAGAGGTCAGGTGCTCCAAGATAATCCTTGGGGTGACCTTCAAATTGAAAAGAGCAATGAAAGGTAGAGTCATCGGCTAAAGAGTGGATAGGTGATGAAGAAATAGAGATGTCATTAATGAAAAGTGGAAAAAGAGTTTAGGATAGGAGAGATCTCTGAAGAACATCAAAATTAATAGATTTAAAGGAAGAACAGTAGCCTTTTACAGCAGCTGCTAGAGAAAGACCGGAAATTAAATCAGAAAGATCACAGAGAGAAGGATAGATTCCGAAAAAAAATAAGTATGGAAATCAAAGCTGTGTGCCAGACTCTATCGAAAGCTATTGCTATTTCTTGCGT
>SEYY01023500.1:160000-163472 GCA_009176605.1 Armadillidium nasatum
TTTATCCATACTAATACTCTTTCCTGTTAATAGAGCCTTTGCACCATCATATCATCTCCATTTAAAAGAAATATATTTTATTTTGAAAAAAAGTTATCGGGTATAAGTTTATTCAAAATAATAGTTAAAGGAATTGAAGAAGATAGTAATATTATTAGGATTTTGTATGTCTTTCAGTTTTCGATTGATATATATATTATATATATATATATATATATATATATATATATATATATATATATATATATATATATATATATATATATATATATATATATATATATATATATATATATACAAATCTAAATATTCTTTGTTTTTGATGCAACTTACACCGAAGATGTCATTGTCGTTGGCCTTAATTACGATTGTTAACGCGCACAATTTCTGTCCTCATTGAATTTCAAATGATCATTTGACGCCATGGCCCATATCGTCTTCTGTGATCTCTGAAACCAAGAGTCGTTTCAGGCATAATTATTTTAGGATTGGCTTACTTATTTCATTTAAATAATGACCCTTTTCAGAAGTGAAAGTAAATTATAATTTTCAATGCGTGTACATCTAATTCAGGTTAAATTATGTTAGAAACTTCTTATAAATGTATAAATCATTTTATTTTACAATATATTTATAATTTTTAGAAACATTTCCAATGTTTTACAGTTGTGATTTTCCTATTGCGTAAGTGGTTTAAATGAAAGTTTTTTACTTCGTAGTATACTGAAGGTCAATTAAAACATGCTGACACTCCATATGATTTCGTATGAAAATTAAAAAAAAAAATTGTGCTCAAGGGAAACTTTATAAAAAATCAACAAATCTATTGTTTCCCATGTTTTATTAATCACATTAATCAAACTCGTAGCTGTAGTTTTAAGAGAAGTTTTAAATGCGGTCTTTTAATAGAAGCATATTTATTCGCCCATTAATCTTAATTTTTTTTCTTTTAATTGCTGAATGTAGTTTTTTATGCTCTATTTTTATTTTGGTTTAGGTTTCAGTTTTAGCATTACTTTACTGAGAGTGTTTCAACGTTAATGTGCTTGCGTGTGTGTGTTTTTGAGTGTGAGTATGTGTGTGTGGGTGTATGTGTGTATGTTTCTTTGAATGACTAGATTGAGAGGACGTGGGGGTGGACGTAGACTGAGGCTTTCAGCGGACTTTCCCAACATCCTTGGCATCCTTGTTAATATAGAATCAGTGGAGTATCACTTCTCTAACTCTCATCCTAACCTTTTGCTTCAGTCTGAAACCCTGTTGAACAGGGATTCTTCCACTAACAGCCTTAGTGTCTCTAACTACAACTTTTTTTTCATACCTTCGGGCAAAATGGTGGAGTCTGCGCCTGTATTGACATCCCAGTGACACGTCTCGTAAATCTTGAATCTACTACTACCATTATCTGGTGTTTCTGGTACTGCTTCCCTAATGGAACATATTTTCTGGTTCTTTTTGAATATCTTACTCCTTCTCACGAGACTATAACTCTTTCTCGTCCAAATACTGTGGGATTCAAGGATATCATCGTACACCATACTAAGTGGTTGGGCTCCCCTCATACTGTTACAGGCGGGAAAGAGGCCAAATCATTCAGCATTCTCATTAAGATATAATATTATATATAATATATATATATATATATATATATATATATATATATAATATATATATATATATATATATATATATATGATAAAGGACTAAGTCACTCGTACTCTGATGTTATTATAAATTTTTTTAAACCACTAGGATAAAACAATAAATAGTTAAAAGGGGAAGACGTTGATAATAAAACATTAAAAACGAAAAAAATAGAAGTAAGGTTAAATTTAAAACGGCGCAATATTTCAGAGTTGCTAACTGAACTCTCTTGTCAAGCGCAATTGAAGGAATAGCAGAAGTAAAAAGGAATGATTATTTGAAGAACGCACTTATTTAAAAGGATGGGGGCTGGAAGAACGTACGAACAAAATTTAAGATTAGAGGCAGAGAGCGCAGGCGCGGAAAAAAAAAAAAAAAACGAACATATTAATAAACACATATGCGCAGAAGAAGTTGCGCAAAAATATACATGATGATAATAATAATAACAATAATAATAATAATAATAATAATAATAAAAAATAATAATAATAATAATAATATAACAATAATATAATTATTGATAATGATAATTCATTCATAAAGCTTCATTCATATAATATTGATAAATAATAAAAAAAAAAATAAAAAAAAAAAAAAAAATAACAAAAAAAATAAAAAAAAAAATAATTAATAATAATAATAATAATAATAATATAATAATAACAATAAAATAATAATAATAATAAAAATAATAATAATAACAAATACATACAATAATAACAATAATAATAACTTAGTTTGTCAGAACGAAGGAAGAGAAACTATTGATTTAAAAGTGATTTTATGTAGCTAATAGTAAAGTGATCTAGGTCGAAAAAACCAGGGGAGGTATTAAAATTATGGTAATTCATTATGAAGAAAGATTCGACTAATCTGTTATTGTTTTTTCTATTTGAACGGTAGACAAATTTGGCTGCATTCCAATTAATTGTATGATTTTCCATTATGTGAGTGAAGATTGCATTACTTGTATTATGACGTTGTATATCTGTTTTATGTTGTGAAAGACGGAACTGTAATGTTTTTAGGGTTTCACCATAGTATGCTTTTTGGCAAGTATTGCAGGGGATCTTATACACACCTCCGGACTGTACAGTATTTGATGTGTTGTTTTTAATCAAATTTTTGTGTAAAGTGTCTGAAAAAGTAAAAACTAGACTAATATTAAGTGCATTTTTTATGGTAAAACGTAATTTTAACAGAGAATATGGCGTATGGAACTATTATTATATTTGAGGGGGTTTCACGTGGAGGTGGGATATAGTTTTCATATATGCGTTGACGTGCTTTATGGTATTGTTTCTGTATGAAGTAATGAGTATAACCTAGGTCCAAGAACATTTGAAAAACAAGTGTAAGTTCATCGTCTATGTATATTGGATCTGTGAGAGTAAGTGAGCGTGTGAAAGAATTCAATATTATATTCTTTTTGATATAGTCTGGATGGTCTGAAAATGCATGGAGGGATTGGTTTTTTGTAGTGGGTTTCCTTGAAAATTTTGAATGTAAGATTATTATTATTTTGTACAATAGAAAGATCTAAGGAAAGAAATAATATTGTTGATTTGGAGTTCATAAGTGAACTTTATGGAGGGGATTAGGTCGTTCATTTGTGTTAAGAAGGGGAGGATGGGAAAGTTGTTGGGTACTATTGCGAGTATGTCATCAACATATCTAAACCAGGAGTGTATAGAATGGAAAAGTGGTACATTTGGAAGTAGCTGGGATTCATAAAACTCCATATAAATGTTAGCGACTATGGGACTCAGGCTACTACCCATTCCAGCGCCGAAAAATTTGTTTATAAAATTTATTGTTAAATGAA
>SEYY01023501.1:2500-5000 GCA_009176605.1 Armadillidium nasatum
TATCGTGTCCAAGTATCGATAAATAAAAATTAAAAATTCAAGCAACATTTGGCATCGCTTACGTTTTTAACTTATCATACCCATATATTTAAATAGATTAAAAGTCTAAAATAACATCAAATTATGGAATAAAATCATAATATATCGAATAAATATATTATTTAAAATATTAGCAATCACTATTTGACGTATAATTTCTGCCTAAGTGAAATAAAAGCTTATAATAAATGATTTATTTAAACATGTGGTCAACCACATTAGCCACTCCTCAACTGTTGATGATGATACAGCTACGTGTATGCATTGGTGCATTGGGGAAGGGCATCTCAAAGGTCAACTGGTAAAATGACCTCCCATGGAGGTGATCCTTCACTGCAAAGTCACATGGGCACAAATACCACATAAAAATCTCATCCGACCTGACCTATATATTTCTCAAGGGAAAAGCTCCACGCTATCATTATTTTTATTATTATTATTATTATTAGTAGTAGTAGTAGTAATAGTAATAAAAAAAAAAAAAAAAAAAAAAAAAAAAAAAAAAAAAAAAAAAAAAAAATAAATATATATATATATATATATATATATATATATATATATATATATATATATATATATATATATATATATATATATATATATATATATATATATATATATATATATATATTATATATATATATATATATATATATATATATATATATATATATATATATATATATATATATATATATATATATATATATATATATATATATATATATATATATATATATATATATATATATATATATATATTATATATATATATATATATATATATATATATATATATATTTTATCAGAAGTTTTAGTATTTAGGATAAAAGTGGAAAAAAATAAGATAAAGAAATTGGTTACACTGAACCGAAGAAAATGACAAGATCAAAAAGTGAAAAGTTGATTTTGGGTTTGAAATTTGCGATCATGAATGAAGAGTTTTGACTCTGACAAGTTCTGCAAAAGAGATTCGTTTGGTTTGGTATCTGAAAATGCTCTAATAGAGAAAGAAACAGTGAGTAGGACATGTAAATAAGACATTGACGAAATTCTCAACTAATTTAAAGGGTAGGAAGTTAAAAAAAGTGGTGTTTCTTGCGTTACAGAAATACAAAACGAAAACGCATCTTGTGTTTGAAGTTGAAATTGCTTATGTAATAAATGAATTGGTTTTACCGAAGTAATTTTTGAGGGATCTCTACTTTTGCCACAAGCATTTGTTTTATGAATTAAATTGTCCCAATTAATCTGCACAATGTCATGAAAACGAGCAATGTTATTCAATGTAACGTTTATGTGATTCTTCACCCATAAGCTAATTAATGATCAATCATTTAAATTAACAGATTGTGTAAATATACGAAATCTATACACTATATATATATATATATATATATATATTATATATATATATATATATATATATATATATATATATATATATATATATATATATATATATATATATATATATATATATTTCACTTTTCATATTTCCCACTTTTGTGAGGTGGTGCCCGCTACAATTTCCTCACAAACATACCCATTCCTACCTTTCATTCCCTTTCACCATCGCCCTCCATCTCACTCTGTCCTCCGTAAGCCTACTACCCTCTTCTAAACTCAAATTCAATCCACCCAAAATTTCTCTCACTTCATCTATCCATTTCTCCACTTTGGCCTTCCCATCCCCCTGCCCCCATCTACCAAAAAAGTACCTTACCCACCATTCTGTTTTCCTTCATTCTAAACATATGTCCAACCCATTATAGCACACCCTTCTCAACTCTATCCACTACCTCCCTCTTCCATTTACACATTTCCTTTATTCTTTCATTTCTAATCCTATCAATCCTTCTCAATTTGCATATCGCTCTCAAACCTTTCATCTCAAAGACATTCAAACTTTTCCTCGCCCGAACACTTATCATCTATGTTTCACACCCATACAATACAGAAGGTAAACACATACATTCAACATTCTTATCTTTATATCTTTCCAAATTTTTTCTTTCTTCCATAGTCCTTTTAAGCCCCCAACACTTTCATTCCCTGTACCACTCTATTCTTTATTTCTTTTTCCGTCCCACCCTTACCTTCCACCAACATCCCTAGATATTTGAATCATCCACCTCTTCAAGTTTCCTTCCCCCCACTTCTACACCCTCCGCTAATATAAATATATATATATATATATATATATATATATATATATATATATATATATATATATATATATATATATATATATATATATATATATATATATATATATATATATATATATATATATATATATATATATACAGAAAAACAAAAAAATAATGTGATGAGAGAGAGAGAGAGAGAGAGAGAGAGAGAGAGAGAGAGAGAGAGAGAGAGAGAGAGGAGAGAGAGAGAGAGAGAGAGAGAGAGAGAGAAGAGAGAGAGAAGAGAGAGAGAGAGAAAGTAGGACAAA
>SEYY01023501.1:10000-17500 GCA_009176605.1 Armadillidium nasatum
GCACCGGCATACCAAATCTTTACCTGAACCTTTGGAAATCCCTTCGCAATTCTTTGAGACGGTTCACACCGATACTGTCGGTCTTTTTCCTGCTGTTTCCACACCTGGCAACTCTTCTACCGTTTATCGCTACCTCCTAACCTGCCTTGATAGTTATGTGAAATAGATGAAAGCTTTTCCTATTTCCGCGAAGTTTGTTTAGTACACTTTCTTACGGTGGATCTCCAGATTTGGAGTGCTACTTCACATTATCACAGATAGAGGTACTCAGTTCGAGAGTGAGTTCTTCTCAGTACTTTCTCACTTAAATGGTTTTCACAAACTTCGAACCACTGCCAATAATCCTCAGTCTAATGATCTTGTTGAGCTGGTTTCACAGGATTCTAAAATCTGTTTTGACCACCAGCAGGAATGATTGGTTGCTTTCACTGCCTATGGTTCTTCTCAGTCTGTATTGTATCCCCAATGATTCTGGAGATTCACTATTTCAGGCTGTCACCGTTTCAAAATTCCATTGTGTCCTGTTGACCTCTTTCCTTCCGCCCCTCAGAACAAGCAGGACTTCGACACCTTCGTGAGAAATTTTATATCTTGCATCCACCTCAGGGCATTTCTTATATACCAGAAGCTTTGAAAACATGTGCTCGTGTGTATGTCCGAATCGATCGCATCAGACGAGCTTTAGAGGCATCCTTTACAGGTCCTTCTTTGTTCATGAGCGCTTCGACCGGTGCTTCAAAGTACAACTTCCAAATGGAAGGTCAGACATGGTCTCCACTGAACGTTAAAAACCAGCTTCTATACCTATTTCCGCTTCTGCTCCTCTGTTCCGCCGTCCGCAGACTCTGCATCTTCTTCATCCGCAGAATCTGTATCCTCTCTTCCTGGTACCATTCCTGTGGATTCTGCCCCATTACCTGTAGTGTCTCCTCTTCCCTTGTCATCTTCTTTGGCTCCGGCCAATCCACTTGTAGTCTAAAAGAAAAGGACTCGTAGCTTGAAAACTGTTTCGTTTGCTCCAAAATCTTACATAAAGTACTTTACTGTGCTCTGCACTGGTGCGGGGGCTTAATATATAGGGAAATATGCCCAAAAAATCACTTAGTGAAGCAACTTTGTCATTTGCCCTAAAATCTTATGAGAGAGTTTCTACTTTACAGAGGTCCTCTTCCTCTCTTGGTAAAAATATTCGTCATATATTTTTCAGCTTGTTTTTGAAAAGCCGAAATTAATTAATTGTGACAATGTTTTCTCCTTTAGACCTAGTAACTATTCATAACTTACGTTTCATCATTCATTGTGCTTTAATTGTGATACTAGTTTTTTTCCGGATTCTCTATTTTTCTTTGGGAATGTTTATTCGAAGTAATGACGTCATAATACCTAAAATTCAACTGTGGGAGAATTAGGGAGCCCCGTATTTACTTGTGATTACTTAATTATGACTTCAAAATAAGGTAAAGTTGGTATTTATTCATTATATTTCTTTTGCATCAAACCCCCAACCTCAAAAGCACAAACGAACCACCATATATATATGTATATATATATATATATATATATATATATATATATATATATATATATATATATATATATATATATATATATATATATATATATATATATATATATATATATATATATATATATATGACTTTCGCCGTCAAAAACAGTTGCTATAGAAGAAGAGGAAAACTTGAGAAGGGAAACTAAACGAAAAATGGAACGAAAAGAGAGAAACTCGGAAAACAAAGCTTTGTGTTAGATTCTATCGGAAGCTTTTTGATAGGTTTTGTGATACAGCAAAAGATTCACCAAAATGCCCAAGAGCTCCTGACCAATAGTCAAAAAGAAGAGAAAGATCTGGAGTCGATGGCTCAACACGGAAGTCATATTGGCTGTTAGAAAGAATGAAGATAATTTTCAAATCTTTTTCTTATCTTAAGAATAAATTCGGAAACTGGAAAGAACAAAGGTTAAAGCGATGAAATCATAGTAAAGGGATTAAGAGGGGTCCCCCCTTTTTCGGTACAGTTTTGAATATATATATATATATATATATATATAATATATATATATATATATATATATATATATATATATATATATATATATATATATATATATATATATATATATATATATTGTGTGTGTGTTGTGTGTGTGTTTATTATTTAGAATTTAATGTAATATTAAGATGACGCGCTAATTACTGAAGAATAAATTTGGAGGTTCTCTTTATTATGACGTCACAATATGGCGCCAATACTTTCTTATTTTCATGGAGCAATGTATTGGCATCCTAACTTTTGGGAAGTTATTATTATTATTATTATTATTATTATTATTATTATTATTATTATTATTATTATTATTATTATTATTATTTATTTATTTCTTATTTATTTCTTCTTTCAACACAAATAAACTGAATTTTGATGTTGTCATTTTTCAATACATTCAAGTACTTTTAATCAAAAATGATAAAAAAAAAGTATTTAAATTCAATCGTAAAATTTATTTTATTTATTTATTTATTTATTTATTACCACATTATTTATCTTCAGCATTTTTTTCGTTTTTGCTCTCTTTGGCTATTTAATGTAAAATCTTTTATTCAAAAATTCAATATATATATTTATACATAACATTTATATATATATATATATTATATATATATATATATATATATATATATATATATATATATATATATATATATATATATATATATATATATATATATATATATATATATATATATATATATATATATATATGTGTGGATTTTGGAATCATCCTAACGATACTAATATAAAGTGTTAGTTAACTAAAAAAAAAGCTGCAATATAAATTACAGTTTCCCCCCCCCCCTTCCCCCAAGCTTTAGCCCTCTAACTGTCACAGAGAGTATTTGGAAGGTACCTCCGACATTGCCACTGGAGAGATTACAGATATTTCAAGCAGGTACTTCGTCCCTCTTTCATTATATACCTAACGAAATACATTTTCTGCGCTTTCTTTTAAAAAATTACAGTTTTAATACGATTTGCGATTATGCAGGCTCGAACCCCCCCTCCCCTTCCCACACACAGGAGGTGTGGTATTCAAGCAATACCCGCCATTCATTCTTCTTTCTTTTTACTTTTGACTTAAAAGATGGTAGGGTTGGTGAAACTTCTACATGTCAGCATGTCCTGATGCACGATCTTCTTTCTTTATTAATTTATGCAATGTCTCCGATCTTTATTCTAATTTCCATTATGTTAAATCCCACCTCCCTTCCTCTATAATCTAGACAGCGTCAACTGTTCGTAATCGAAGAAGTGTTTGAGCGTTCAAAAGCAAACCCTATTCAGATTCCTCTTACTTTCTCAATTTTGTTTTAATCCAAAGGAGAATACAGTGAGTATGTGCACAGCGATGTTGTCTTTGTTTTATATTACGGATTTGATGTCTCCTAAAATTTTCATTCTTTAGCATCGGTTTTCTTGCCAATCTATAACTAAATTCGTACGTGCTGTTTACTCCTCTTCAACCTCTAGAAAGTTATTCTAACTTCTGTTCTTTTTAAAGTTTTCAAATGTATGTCAGTCAGGCAGATTTGGAATAATTATGATTGCAAATATGGTTTTTGTTAGGAACACTCAACTCGTGATTTCTTCTTTAACTCTGATTATTGGTTTTCTGCAATTTAAGGTTTCGGTGAATCGTTTGTTTTCGCGGTAAAGAAAAGATTTCAATATATTCTGGCATAGAACAAAAATATGAGTTCAAAAGTTCCCTATTTTGGTAGGATTGTTTAATAGAGGTTGAAAAAAACATGGTGATATCACATAACCTTGACAGAAACCAATTTCAGTACTCTATCATTCTGTTTTTGTATCCATTATATTTTATCTACTGCTTTCTATTTGTAAAAGAGGGTTTTAATTATTGTTTTCAATCTCTTTCCAAACACTCTAACATCTCCATCAGTCCTCGTGTCTTGATCTGTCAAAAAGTATTTTAATACCACTCAAAGTTAAATATCTCGTTAGACCTTCCATAGCCATTCTCTGTCAACACGCTAATAAAAATACGGCATTCCTGTCAAAACAGATGCACTTTGTTCTTTAGAAATTTGTTGTCTTATCTTACTGTTGATAACACTTGAATCATGAGACTAAATGTACGATGATTATTAATTTTCTGAAGCTTCCTGTATTTTAATTTCTCAATCCAATCTCCAAATCCATAGATCTTATTTGCCAAAGTTATTATGGTCTCTACGTTAATTAAAATCTCTTAGAAACTTTAGTATTTCTACAGCAATGTTTTCCTATTCCTTCTGTTTTTCGATTTTCATTGTTAATGATGGCAGCTTCTACTTTTTCTTCATTTATTGTGGACTTACTTTGTAATACTATACTGTAAAGACCTCTGGTTTACTGTCTCTAAATAACTCTCTTATGTACTCATTTCATCTTCCAAAACCCCTTCATTTCTCATACGTTTTATTATATTCTTACATATGGCCTTAATGATATTAATTAAATTGAGTGATGCTTAAGTTAATTAAATGACTGATAAAATTTGATATTTAAATATATTTACATTTGTTTATATATATCAGCTGATAATTGCTAAAGCGAAGCGTCCCATTAATATTCAAGATTCTTCAAGAAATTTTTGCTTCAGCTGGCTTAAGTGTGACTTCAAGCTTGATTTCGTGAAACAAAGTCTTTCAATTAAGGTTTAAAAATACGTGTATTCACTACTCATGCTACATTAAGGCTACCAGATGTCCCGTATTTTCGGAGACAGTCTCCATTTTTTAAACCACTGTTCCGATTTTTGTGTCCTATCCAGTTTTTAATCAAATGTAAATATGATAAATCTTAAAATTAATCAGCTGCAAGCAGCATATATGCATGAAATCGTTATACTTATAAATAATATAAATGATAGTCAAGTGGGGAAGACAAAAGGCTAAGAAGAGATCATGTTTCAACATGTGGACTCATAGCCATCTATGTACAGTCGTCAACAGAAGTTCGTTCCTATTAGGCTGGAAATAAATATTTATATAAAATGGAAATCATTTCATAAAAGCTCTATTTTGAATAAAAAGAAAATAAAAACATTCAGCGGGGCTTAATTGAACTGTGATTGGCTGAACCTGAAATGATCCCATTTTATATAAATATTTATTTCCAGCTTAATAAGGAACGAACTTCTGTTGACGACTGTACCTGTATATATATATATATATATATATATATATATATATATATATATATATATATATATATATATATATATATATATATATATATATATATATATATATATATATATATATATATATATTATTATATATATATATATATATATATATATATATATATATAATATATATATATATATATATATTATATATATATATATATATATATATATATATATATATATATATATATAATTATAAATTTTGATTAAATTTTAAAAAAAAAATTTAAAAGTAATTGAAATAATGGTCCCCAAAGACAAGTGAAAATGTGTTTTCTATAAACACTTTGAGAAGAAGTATTCCTATTAGAATAAAAAAAAACAGTCACATATCTCTCTCTCTCTCTCTCTCTCTCTATATATATATATATATATATATATATATATATATATATATATATATATATATATATATATATATATATATATATATATATATATATATATATATATATATATATATATATATATATATATATATATATATATATAATATATATATATATAGTGGACTTCATTAGTGAACCAAAAAAAATTTTTATTTTGGGGAGTTGCATTAGCGTACTGGTTAAGCAGGAAAAGTTCGGAATTGCGAACTGCGGAATGCCCAGAAAAATTTGCGAAATTACGAATTGTGGACTAACAAAAAAATTGCGGGTGTCCACCTGTGCTTCTACATCATCAGTTTTGCATTCCCAAGCTTTGCATACTAGTCCCTCATAACAAATATTATTTCGTGATATGAGTTTCATTGCTTCTTAATATTTGCTCTTCATCATTAGTCTGTATCCTCTTTCCACGTCATCTCACTTCACTCAGTCCTTATTTTGTTCATACGTAATATACTCATCTTTTTCAACATATTTTCTATTTTTCTTATATTCCATGTTGTTGTTTTAAAGTTAGAGTTGGAGAGGACATTATCTTGGTAACTGTCAAATGTCATTTGTCTTTCTCGATTAGTTTGACAGGAGGAGAGTTTTGCCGCACCCTGTCAGAAGATATCTTAATGACGTGATCTTTATTCTTTTTCCAACTTCTTTTTTTTAAATGCGTCATGAATCATAAGGTCTCCCGACTCTTCTAACCCACGATTATAAGCAGAGGAAGTATATTGCCTCTTGTCCAAAAATAATAGACAACATATGACATTTTTATTCTAGAGATTTTCTCTTTCATAGCTTTTGTCTAAGGGGCTTTATTTACGAGGCTCTAGGTTAAGATGAATCAACCAGTGGATTATCTCGAACAAAGTTAACTCTTAAGATTAAAAGTATATTTCAAACTGAGGTCGAATCGGAGACTTCAAAATTTTCAGCACAACACTTTACTAATGAGCTAATATATATATATATATATATATATATATATATATATTATATATATATATATATATATATATATATATATATATATATATATATATATATATATATATATATATATATATATATATATATATTCGTATAATGCAAACTTTTAAAAGCACAATAATTAAAAAGTAAGACATTAAAACAAGGATAAGATAATAATTACAATAGACGATAACATAAACAGAAATAAAAAGAATAGATAGCACAACGGTTTCGAAGAACTCTCTTGTTTCCCTCTTCAGGTGCAACTAAGCAGAAAATGAGGAAAATGAAAAAGGAAATCCCGCAATGTCAATATCATGGTAGTCAGAAAAAGGTCATTTTGCCACTTTTTAGAGTTTGAAGAGCAACAAATTTTTTCTTAAAAATACTTAAAATTTAACCAAAAAATTATCGAGTTTAAAAAATCCTGAGGAAATGTTAAAATTAGGTAATGTTTTTATTAAAAAAAATGATTCGATCAGTCCGTTAGTTTTTTGATTTAGATTAGAAAATAATTCCTCTCTCTTCGCAATGTAAAAATATAGCATTGCCCATTTTACATCTTCTCACATCTACCCTGTGTTGTTCAATACGAAAATGGAGAGTTTTTAGAGTTTCACCGTAATATGAGGCGTTGCATGAAGAGCATGTAACTGCATAAACACCACCCAATTTTATTATTATGAATTAGACTATTTGCAATTTTGTTAGGGAAACTAAAAACTATATGTATATCACAAAGGATAGATTTGGTGAATTTTAACGAGAATAAAGAGTCGCAGTATGAAACATCAATATTATTTTCTGGTTTTACATAAATAGTATTAGTTTTTTCATGTAATAAATACTATAAATACTGTTTTTATTCCAA
>SEYY01023501.1:25000-40000 GCA_009176605.1 Armadillidium nasatum
CGGAGTTTTTGAGGCATTTAAAACAACCGTCTTTTTTTCATTTTTTCAATTTTTTTTTTTTTTTTTTTTTTTTTTTTTTTAAAGCTTGGAAGTAAAAATATCTCAAAGGAAAGAAGACCATACTTAGCCAAAATCTGCTGAAAAAATGACTGCAAATACATGCAAAGGGAGGAGTTGACTCCAGGTTTGAATCTTGGCGTGAAAAGGCGGAGTCGGTACGAAATCTAAAGGACATTCTTCTTGCATTGAAATTCATTAAAGACAAGGCGACCATAAAACTTATTGTACAGGATTTCAGAACGATCTTTTCTCAAATATTTCCATAAGAACAATTATTTGAGAAAAGGTTTATTCTCATACGAACAAATTATCACGATCCTATTTACTACTCTGCAAAAAGGTATTTGATACTAATATATATATATATATATATATATATATATATATATATATATATATATATATATATATATATATATATATATATATATATATATATATATATATATATATATATATATATATATATATATATATATATATATATATATATGGGGCGATTAAAGATTTTTTGACGAAGACGGTGAAATTGGAAAAGAATACTTAAAAAATTTCCATTATTTTAAAATGTTTAAGAATTTTATAATAAGGAAGAATTTAATTGTCTTTTCTTTATTCTTTTTTCAAATGTTGAAGTAGAAATAAATTTAACATTTAGTATAAAATAAGTGTGTTCCACTCGTTCTCGAACCCAAATATGCGCTTATCATAAGTTAATAAAAGTTAATAAAATATTAGTTCTGAAGAAGAGTTTAAGGTTAACAAGCCGTAACGTAAACTGTGCTTTCTAAATCTATTATTTTGAGAAGTTTATCTTTTTAATAAAGTGGTTTTTGAAAATTGTATATATATATATATATATATATATATATATATATATATATATATATATATATATATATATATATATATATATATATATATATATATATATATATATATATATATATATATATATATATCCGCGAGAAAAACCTCTTAGCACCTCTCTTAGCACTTTGGTGACTTTAGTGACGCCCACTGGTTGGACATGAGGTTGTATTTTTATTTTCATTAATTAAAATGATTACTGTTTCGTGAGGAGGGGTTCCTCTGAGTGCACAAAAAACATTACAGAAGTGATTTTTTTTTTTGCATGAAAGCGTACATTCCCTTTTTTCCCTTCAACTAAAACGCAAAAACCTTCCCTTAACCCCGATTGTTCTCCAGCGACTTGCAGTAGAATCGCAGGATTTAGGAATTCAAATCTTCTTCGAATTTCAAAATCTCATTTTAATTTTAATTTTTCGAAATTGCCCTACGTAACAATAAAAACTTTTCTCAGTAGAAAATTCAATGATCTTTCTGGTTCCTCTTCCTCACGTTCATCATAGGGATTTCTTTAAAAAAAATGTCATCTACAACTTTGCTCTTTTTTTTCACCCTCTAGTTTCTTCAGCGCCACTAAAGCAGTATTACCTTAATGCTAAAGGTGAATTTTTCTCTCAAATATTTGCCTCTAATCTCAATTTTGATAACTACAGAGCTAATCTTCCTTCTCCACCTCCCTCCAACTTACTTATGCCTAATATTGAAATTTATTCAATACATGTGATTTATGTTCTCTCTGAGTTAATACTATGTTGACAGTATGCCTCCTGTGGTTCTTAAATCTTATGTTTCTAAGCTTGCAATCTGCTTTGGTAAACTAATGCGTCAATGTCTGTGAACGTCAATCATCCTTCTAGCTGGAGACGTGTGCACATTCAATCTGTACCGATAAAATGGTAAACCTTCTCAACATTCTAACTATCGTTCTATTTTTTAACTTCAGTACCAACCAAAGTTTTACAATTTATCTTTAAAGGGAATATTTAAAACATTTTAAAACTTCTAATCTTATCTTCGACCGCCATTAAGAACAACTCTTCTTATTCTTCTTTCGGTGAATTCGTTGCTGTAGTACATATCAAAAGTATTCGATAGAGTGTTGCACAAAGCTTTAATTTCTAAATTTCCATTTTTTCATATGTGTCTTCCCGTGACCTTATCTCTGATTTCCTCACCGATTTCACTATAGCAAATGTAGACACCCATCGTTCATCCATTTGATCAAGTAATGGTGGCGTTTCTCAGGATTGTGTCCTATCCCCAACTCTTTTTATGTCACTTCATCACTTACCCACTTCTGTGCAGATATCTCCACCACCTTCATTAAACCATTCAATTTGAAATGTGTCTCACTCAAATGCAAGAAACTGACACTAGGAAGGTGACTTTGGAACAACTAATACCTAATCTTTCAAATTTCTAATTAAAGCAAAGAAAACTTGGCTATTTTCAGTGACACAAAAACTCATTTCCTTCATCTTTCTACTAGACAAAACCTTCCACATAACTATTCCGTCTTTGAAGATACACACTCTTGGTTGTATAATATACTTTTCTAGAGATCTATCTTGGAAGAATCGAATTACTTTTTTTACTATACAAACTTCTAAAAGATGTAGAATTCAAATCACACCCCGATGAGCAGCAAATAAAAGTATATTAATGCCAAAAATAATGGTAAAATAAAAGAAACCAAAGTGCTTTCCAGGCTCTAACAATTGATTACACGAAGAAGAGGACATGATGATTCAGTCTTGAGTCAGAAAGTTGTTCACAGAAAGGATGAGACCGTGCAGAGAAACTTATTTCATAAAGAACATCATCAGTCCGATGACAAAAGATCGGAGAGAATCAGTTGTATGAGAGATTTCATGAAACGAAAACACTTTTGTTTTACTTTTATTTCAAACGAGGACAAAAGGCACCACTATAGAGAAGTAAATGAGGAGATGTGAAATCTTTCTTAAGGAAAATAAGAACACATAACATCTTAAAGATGAGTATTTGGTGAGAACTGTGAACCTTACAAGAAGACAAAAGGAAAAGAAACACTAAAAATATTAAAGGTGGTGCTCTACTCTCTGGTTTCAGGCATACGTTTCAGAAGAGGTTATAGTTCTATGATACAATGTGGCGAATAGATAGGTGAAGGAATTGAGATTTTGAGGCAATGATAATAGCATGATTTCTCTGTCCCAACAAGAAATGCAAGAAAGATCTGAGGTCAGTTATTCCAAAGTCTCCTTCCTATCATGAGTGAAATCATCGGCAAGTAAATGCATAAGAGATTTGGTGGCAAGAGAAACAGGTCATTCAGGAAAATAAAAAAAGGGTAGGATATATCTCAATGCTATGAGGGAAACAACAAACAGATTGAAAGGAAAAACAATGGTTGTCTAAAACACTTGCTATAGAAAGAAGATACCAAAAAAGGGAAGTATGTAATTCAAAGTTTGTGCCAAACTCTATCATTAGAGGAAAGTTAGTGATTAATAGACAGATATTAAGATAAATCGAAACCAAGTTAATATGCAAAAATGCAGATTAATAAATACATTGATACCAATAAGGAATAACTGGTTTTAAGCTTACATATTTGTGCATCATGGAGGTGTGAATTCATGCATATTATAATTATTATTATTATTATTATTATTATTATTATTATTATTATTATTATTATTATTATTATTATTATTATTATTATTATTATTATTATTATTCCAGAGAGGTTATTTTTAAACTGATTTGAAGAGTAATTCGATGAAGGTTATTTGTTGATGGGAGAGGCAATTAGGCGAGTCAGAGGTTAAAATGTAAGCATATCTCTCTCTTTTTTTCTCTCTCTCTCTATTTATTATATATTTATGAAGCAGCAAGAATTTTTTTTTTTTTTTTTTTAAATTTAATTACTGTATAAATTCGTTTAAATTTAAAGTATATTTTAAAAGTAAATAAGTAAATAAATAATAAGTATATACATGCACGCATAAACTTCCACTCCCACTCACGCTCATATCCACGCCCAAAATAACTAAGTATATATAAACGCTCGCATGCAAGCACACTCACACACACACATACTTTTTAAAAATCAATAATTTTTTACACCAATTTTAATAATATATTATACCTTATTATAAAATGTCATTTGCAATGATATCAAATTTTAAAAACCATTTTCAGAAATACCAAATTTTCAAGCGAGCATGAAGTTAATAATCTTTAAATTTGGAACAGAGGTTTAATGAAGTAGATCTTTCCTCTTATCCACAACGACTAAAAAGACTATAGAAAGTATCCACTTTTTAAGATTGTTAAGCCAAACTCACATCAATATTAAAAATCTTTCTCAACCGTATTAATGCCATTTCAACAAACAAATTAATAGTTTTTTAATTAAGATTATTCTTTTCAATCAGGTTAAAGACCCGTCGTTTACATTAGCTATAATTGTTTCTTTTGTATAAAGTGTGGAATTAAAAACAAATATTTGCTAATATTTCTGTGCAAATAATTCTTATCATCTCGGAAGCTTATTTGATTCCTCGTTGGGAAGTAATCTTGTGATTTTTCATATACCGTTTTCAGAGATCTAAGTATCATAAATTTCTCGATCGCTTTTCCTGATCCCAATACAATCAAGTTGTCTCTGTAAAGATCTCGAAGAGTATTTTTCTCGTTTCCTCTATGTTAGTTCTCCTTGATGCACTCTAAAATTATCATTAGTTGCATTAGTTAGTGTGATCAAATACAAGAGTTCGAGGTGTGAAACAGGATTCGAAAGGGGGGGAGTACTTAGCTCATTATTTGATCCAGAAAATATAGTATTTTCAAAGATGTCTCTTTATGTCTCTAGACAAGGTAAAAACAAAGTTATATAAATTCTGTGACTCCATCCAATTTATTATTTTCAAACAAACATTCTAACTATGACAGAGGCGATTGTTTTTAAAAAATTTATTATTATTAGCTATACAGATAACACTTCTACCGAAAACATACCTTAACATACTTTTCTCATCAAACTATGCCCTAGACAATTCTCAAAAAATTATTCCTTCTTCTCCCCTCAGATGTTCATATTCTCTGAGAATACGTATGGGATTCTATTCACTAAATACGGCATACCTCCCATTGATTCAATTTTTTTAAGGACTGCTCTTCCGAGTAATACATTTCTAGTTTCTTAATTTAGATATTAATAATACATTTCCATAGAGCTAAAGCTATGTGTAAGCTCGACACCGAAGAGGAAAAGATGTTTCGATGTTTCTAACTATTAGTATTGACTTGTATTTTTCCTTTTCAATTCTCTCCATAATTTCATATTCTGGATCATTTTGAAGTTTCACTCCCTCTTTTCTGATCATATCATCAGCATGGCTTCCGTTGCTAGAGATCAATTAGTGATTTGCCTTTCCTAAATTGCTGATATCTGGCATGCAGCTATTAGAAATGTTTTTGCTGATTGACGTATCTGAGGCTTCTGAAAGAGTATATCAAGCGTTGCTGTTTTCGAATTTTCATTTCATTGAATGATCTCCTTCACTTTGTTTACTCATTTCTAGTTTTCCTTCCAACCATCATCATGGTTCGACTTCTTTTCATGCTAATGGTGGTACAGTTATTTAGAGATTTGCTCCACCTCCTCCATTTTCCTAGACTTCAATAATGATCCAAATAAAGTTTTGTCTATCTCTATTTCTAGAATACTAACTACTCTATTCTTTAATCTTCTCATTTCTAGTCTATTGTTTTAGAGTTTAGAATTTTCAAGATGTGCCAATAATATCAACATTTCAATTATATATGTTTTGAATTGGGCAGGACTTTCAACACTGTGTAAAATTGAATTATTTAAAAAATTCAACTTTTACACAAATCAATCTCGAAAACATCACAAAACCTTTCTATTCCCTCCCAATGTTCCTTCACTTATTGTATAAACATTTAATTTTAATTTTTTTTAACATAAATCACAAACTTATAAACTATCCATCAATATGGTTGTAAGGGAGGCTTAAAGGCATTTAAGTGCTCTCTTTAAGTTGAAAGAAATTTATTTTTATTCTTCCAGAGTTGCTCCAATTAAACAAGGGTCAGTCTTACTCTTATACCTGGATTTAGGGTGGATCAGCTTTTATTTGACTTTAAAGGAATCTGTTAAAGTTATGAGAATTATTTTTAACTCGCAACACATTTTCCATCAGCTATGACTGTGAAATCGGTTCGAAGATAATCCGACTTTGGATCCGATTCCGATTACGATTATATTGGATTTTCAATTTAAACAATTTATGAAACGTTATTCCGATCCAGATTACTAAGGATCAATCAACTTTGAAATCTGACTCCGGATTCGGATTCCGGTTCCGGTTCCGGTTCTAGAAGTCTTTTACACCAAACTCCACTTCCAGCTTTTTAAGCCTTTCAAACAGGGCTGGAAAGCCGGAGCTGGAGACGGAACCCGGAGCCGCTTCTAGGATTGTAGTTACAGCAGGAGCTGATGCTGGAGCTCAAAAATGTAAGCAGCTCCAGCTCCGAATGTATTTTTTGCATTCATTCTTTTTAATTTTTATTGTAATTCATTAAATCTCACTGTGAATTGTGAAAAATTTTGACCTTACCCTCTCATTTTATTTTCTTTAATTAAACTTTATTCTCTTTATATGCCATATATCACACACACACACACACACACACACACATATATATATATATATATATATATATATATATATATATATATATATATATATATATATATATATATATATATATATATATATATATATATATATATATATATATATATATATATATATATATATATATATATATATATATATATATATATATATATATATATATATATATATATATATATATATATATATATATATATATATATATTTTAATATTTTAGATTTAATTAAATATTTTATGATTTAAAGATGAAGCTATTTTTTGGTTTACATTTTTGCTTCTTAGTAAAATACAAAATCTCTGGTTTATTTTGAAGTTTCAAAATTTCCCTAAAACTAGATTCCCATTATGAATGGCAACACAAAAAACCTTGTTAGGCGATTTTGAACACGCTAGAGCGACTTGCTTTTATAACTCAGAACACGTTAGAAATAAAATTGAAATGTAAGTGTTTTTTAATAATTATATCAACCTCGTCGACAAGATCTTCCAGAACGTAAAGTATAACTAAATTAATAACCTGTCTTTGACTATTAATTGTTTTATTTAGATATTAGGACTTTGAATTTGGGCTCTGATTGCTATTTTGGAACTTTGACATTGACAGTCTACTCTTTATTTTTGATTTGCATTGTTTGATTTTAATTAGCAAAAGAGTAGGCTTGTTAGGCATTCTATGGGGTTTAAAAATTGACTTATGTTGACATTTAACTGTTTAATTAAAGTTCTAAGTTGTAACTGGAGTTAAGATTTATTGCCCTGATGTTTAATATTTGGCAATTGTTCAGTTAAGAGAGGTTCAGTTTATCTTTTAAAATACTTACTAAAATTTAAATAAAGTCTTAAACATTAATAAGGCGCTTCTTCCTGAAGAACTTTTTATGGAAAAAATACCTAAAAGTTATACTTAAAATTTGGCTAGAAGATTATATTAATATTTGGTGAGTAACTTTAGATTTTATTGTTTATAATTACTATTTTCTTTAGGCTAATATATCTAAATTTGGTTTGTTACTTTTTAAAGAATTTTTAGGACAGACAGTCACATTACTGTCTTATTCTCCGCGATTTCTGTTTATAAGCAAATCGCAACAATATATATATATATATATATATATATATATATATATATATATATATATATATATATATATATATATATATATATATATATATATATATATATATATATATATATATATATATATATATATATATATATATATATATATATATATATATATATATATATATATATATATATATATATATATATATATATATATATATATATATATATATATATATATATATAGGCTATACAGTAATAATAAAATAATTTATAATTTTCTTTAAAATTTATTTTTTAAGTAACATTTTAACAATGAAAACCAAGCAATTTCTTATATATATATATATATATATATATATATATATATATATATATATATATATATATATATATATATATATATATATATATATATATATATATATATATATATATATATTATTTAGAAACTGAATTAAATGAAGATGTGGAATCTGCTTTCACTGCTGCAAAAATAGAACACATACATTACAGTTCTGTATCAGAGATATCGAAATATTTTTTTAAAAAATGAAATTGAAAAAATATTTTGTTTGTCAAGTTGCAATAGATGAAGTCATCTGTGGATTGAAAATAAACGTTAAGACATCTAATTTAAAAAGCCATTTGAAAAGACAAAATCTTGAAATCTTTAAAATAGTAGAAAAAAACCCAAAACACTTCATGCATACAACCTTCTATTTCAAGATTTGAAACAAGTCAAAAGGTGACGATATCAATGACAACTGAAAAATTTGAAACGCATATTAACCAAATGGTTGTAAATGAAGGAGTACCCTTAAAATTCTTCTCCTCTCCACCATTTACTGGATTAAGTGGAAAATTAGGCAAAAAGTTAGGAATTTCTATGGAAAGGCATGATGTCAGAAAAATAGTGATAAGTGAAGCTGAAAGGCAGAAAAAAGTGCTAAAACAAATATTCCATGGGAATTTTTTTTAAATGGATGCTTGTACTATACTGGGAATAAATTATTTTGCAATAAATGTCCAATTAACCAACTCAAATAACGAAATAACACGTACTTTAGCAATTCGAGAAACGCGAGCACAACATACATCAGAATTTATAAGAAATCTAGTTGAGAAACTTTTAAAGAGTCTGAACTTGCTAAAGAGAAAGTGTTAGCAGTTGTAACGGATAATGTATCCAACATGATTAGTGCAATAGATAAACTCAATGTAGATCATCCTGAAATAGATAGAACGACTTTAGATTGTGAATCCGAAATTTGTATCACTGACCCACAAAATTGTGAAGGTGGTTTAGAAAAGAATTAAATGAAGATGTGCAATCTGCCTTCACTGCTGTAAAAATAGAACACATACGTTACAGCTCGATATCAGAGATGGTTTGAAACCACAACATGTCCATACTCTTATAGCTAATGTAAGTCAAATTCTGTGACTGCACGAACAATAAAAATTGAAGTTATATTAAAAGGTAAAAGAGGAAAAGTTTCTATCTTAGATCATGAAATAAGGAGGGGCAGTACTTACCTAATGATTAAGCACTTTTTAGAACTAAAGAATACATTAATTGACATGGTTCATCCAAACATAACAATGAATGATTTTCAGTGGTGAGAAGTAAAAAGGCTTGAAGCAATATTTCATCATTCATTCTTAATGACTAAAAGATTTCAAGTAACTGAGTTAGCATCTGGCCTCTTTTATAAAAAGTGGCAAAAACTTATGCTGACATTTTTTTCACAATTGATGGAGCAAATGCAATTAAAGAGTCAATGGATAAAAGAGAGAAGTTCTCCTTAATAATGAAACATTACTTAATGCCATCTATACTGATCCTATGTACCGGATTATGCTGAATGATGTGCAGCTCAGTAGAGGAAAGATAGCATTGATTAATATACCAATTCGAATGGAGCAATATAATACTTTAAAACGATCAGCAACTCAAAAAGAAGGAAGTGAAAATGCCAAGCACTTAATTTAATTTATGAACTTAATATAAGTCAACCGTCAACTTCATCATCCTCTTCAAATTTTGAGGATGAAACAGCTTATGAAAAGTTCCTCGATCTGAAAGCCAAACGCCGTCGGACTGAAGGAAAAATAGATTGTAAATGAGGATCTCCTATTGCTAAATTTAAACTTGATATTTCTCATGCTTTGTCTGTTATGTAAAAAATTGACAGATCATCAAAGCTACATGCCCTAAAGGCGATTCCACATTACCCAAAAATAATTCAGAATGTTGCTTTTACAGTAACTTCAATGCCAACAGCACAAGTGAGTGTGGAACGCCTATTTTCGGTCCTTCGAATAATTCGGTCAGACTTACAAGTCTCAATGAAAGATGATTTAATTGAAATCATATTGTTTCTTAAAAGAAATTCATTTTGAATAAAATTTTGAAATTATTGCTTATTTCTTTTGATGAGTACATTTTGTATTATAAATTTTGTTGTATTGATAAAAAAATGGGATTTCGCATTGTGCGAGTAAAGTTATGCCCAACTCAAAACTATTATATAAGAATGAGATTTTGAGTCCCATTGCCGTGGAACTGCATTTGGGTTGATGTTCCTGGGTGGCGGTAATATCTAAATACAACTGTATAAGAATTAGTAAAACGTTTAAACCAAAGGCGTTGTCGGAGCTGAAGTCGGAGCCACTCAAATCAATGGCTCCGGAGTTGGAGCCTGACCGGAAAGCCACATCTGGCAATGGCTCTGGAGCCGGAGTCAGAAATGAAACAAATTTCATCAGCTCCTCAGCCCTGTTTTCAAACCAGACTTCGATTCCGACTTCAAACCAAACTCCGATTTTGGTTCTAGAAGTTTTTCAAACTAGACTCCGATTCTAATTCTGGTTTTGAAGCTTTCAAACCTAACTCCGATTCCGAATTTTGTAAGCCTTTCAAACCAGATTCCGATTATGGTTCTAGAAGCTATTCAAACCAGACTCCGATTCCGATTCCTATTCTGATTCTAGAAGCCTTTCAAACCAGATTCCGATTTTAATTCAGATTCCGATTCATATTCTGAAAGCCTGTAAAATCAGACTCCGATTCACATTCCTATTAACTAAAATTTACAGCTTCCGATTCCGAATTTCAGAAGCTTACACCACTTTAATACGTATACATTCAGATTCGGGATGAGAGAAGTATTAACTATCTTTTGGATAGTATCTAATCTAAAGTGTATGCATATTAATTGTCCTTTACTTTCTCTAATAAACTTGATTCCTTATCCTTGTAATATGATGATGTTGCTATTCACCTTTTCTCCACAAAGTCGAAACTAGTCGAAGAAGATTCTATAGACTTAGCAGCACTCTGTGTAGAAAGTAATCTCTAAAGAAAAATTTGCTAGTAATGATGGTTCACTCTTTCAAAAATATCTTTTTTGTAGAATTTTCTATTAATATGATTTTCCAATTTGTGCATCTTAGAGCTTTTCATTGGACTGATCTGGGTAGATACCCTTTCTACTACCCCTCGCACCTATTTAACCATTTTGTCACTCCTACTTGAATGACGTTCAACCTTTGAATCAAATTATATAAAAAATAAAAATAGGGGACTTTAAAAATCTCTCCCATTCAAAGTTTTACTTATTTAGTTTTGGGTATATGTGTGTTGATGGTAAATGAGTTGGATTAAAATCTTCGCGAAGCTCAAATACTACCAATATATTCAAAGGAAGAGCAGTGGCCGTCTACAACAGATGCTATAGAATGATCAGAAAGGAAATCAGAGTGAACGCCACAGAGAGAATGATAGATACCGAAAGAGGGAAGTTTGGAAATCAAAGCTTTGTGCCAGAGTCTATCGACAGCTTTTTATCACTGTTTATTCATAAATTAAAACCAGACCTCAACAATAATCTTTCTACTATGCCCTTACTTGTCACCTCTCTCTAAATTTTGTTACTTAATCTGATCTTTTATTCCATATTACTTGCCAACACTCATTACACTTTGGAATGCTCCAATTGTTCAACTTCTTATATTGTTGTAGTCCTGATTCCATCAGACATCATTCTGAGTGTACAACTCATCTCAGTCCATAATCGTAGCCCTTGAATCTATACTTAGTATATTAGCTTATATAATGTATTCTCTGTATATGTGTATGTATGGATGTATGTTATGTATTTATGATCTATTTATATGCATATATTTGTGCTTGTATGTATATATGTATGTACATGTGTGTATGCATGTGAGCGAGTATGCATATTATTATATTTGATATAGATTTTTTTTTCTTGTTTATTTTTAATTATTTATTTATTCTTTTTTTATTTTTTATTTTTAGTATATATATTATTGTCAGTATATATTATCTTTATAATTTATAACCATATTATTATGTATTTATATTATTTTATTTTATAACCATATATTGCTTTTGTTTATGTGTTTGTACGTACGTGTCATTTTTTACATTTTGTCTATCATTTAAGTTTATTCCAGTTACCTAGCAGTCACGCTACCAATAGTTCATCCGATTAAATATTATTTTGTTGTGCACCCTCTTTAATTTGTCATGTCTGATATTTTGATAAAAACATAATCATTATTCCTGATTCTCATATTATTGTTAATTATTCACTCTTAATTATACTTTACGCTTCTTCATTTAAGTTTTTACAGTTATTAGGTTCATTTATTATATGTGTTTATTTGTGTTATTATTATTATTGTTGTTTTTTTTTTCTTTGACTTTTATGACTTTTTTATACCATTTAAAAATTTTTTTCAGATAAATCATGATGATGGCCAAAAAGGCCGAAACGTTATTTATAGATTTATCTTAATAAAGTCAATACAATATAAGAATTTTATTCATCAATAAGAAGTTTCTCAAAGTTGATCATTATATATATAGAATGCTCTGCATGTTTTTTGCTATTCTCTTCATCATTAAAATTAAGCTCAAAAGGAGCAATAATATCTTCAATATATATATATATATATATATATATATATATATATATATATATATATATATATATATATATATATATATATATATATATATATATATATATATATATATATATATATATATATATATATATATATATATTATATATATATATATATATATATATATATATATAATATATATTATATATATATACTAAAAATATGAATGTACTCACCTTTTAATTACAAAAAAATACCAGTCCTTTATGGACTTTTATAATTTTAAATGCACTTCATTATTTTAAATTTAAATTGTATATTTTTTAAGATTAAAAGATAAGCAACACCTTACTCTTCTACAATTTATTTCAGACTAAATAAAATTAAAGATTTTTGGTAAGATGTTGCTCACGCATGCGCAGTATGATCTTAAATAGGGAGGCAAATTTTAACGTAGAAAAATAAATTCTCCTTAGTTTATAGGGTTTTTTTTAAGGCTTTTCAATTTTAAGCCAAATAAAATACTTCATTCGAAAGACAGGAGTTCATCTTACAGAACATATGAAAAAAAAGTAAAATGAAATTACATTAAAATTAAAAAGTTTGAATAAAAATAAAAAGGTAAGAAAAAAACAACTGCCTCCCTTCTTTGAAAATATACGTAACATTTATTTTATTTAAATAGCACAGTTACCATGGTAACGAGGAGGCTTCCAATATGTTTCTATGGTAACAGTGACATTCATAAACCGTTTATATAATATATATATATATATATATATATATATATATATATATATATATATATATATATATATATATATATATATATATATATATATATATATATATATATATATATATATATATAATATATATATATATATATATATATATATATGAAATAATATGTTAAATTTTAAAATCTGAGTTGCTTAACCTAATTTTTGAATTAAAATGTTATATTTTTATTAAATACTAACGGAGGCACTGCCTCCCCTGCCTCCCCCCAAAAGCCGCCACTGCGTGACAGCAAAAAATTCACCGAAATGCCGAAGAGCGGTAGACCAAGAGTGAGAGAGAAGAGAAAGAAGATCACCAGTAGAGCGTTTCTTATCAGATATAAGGTTAGAAGAATTGAGATGTTTCCAGATCTTCCTGTTAAGGATAGATTCGAAAACTATAGAAAGAACGGAGGTTAAAGAAATGGGACGATAGTTAGAGGGTTGAGAGAGGTCCCCTTCTTCGGTACAGGCTGAATGAGCGCAAGTTTCCAGCAAGAAGGGAAGGTTGAAGTAGAAAGACAAAGACGAAATAGTTTACCAAGGCAGGGTTAAAGCTCGGAGGCACAAGTTTTGAGAACCACAGGAGGAATACCATCAGGACCGTATGCCTTCTTAGTATTATATTCAAAGAGCAGAAATGACGTCTTTATAAGAAATTCCAATTCTAGGCTTAAATGAGTGGGTGGGGGTTTGAAGGAGTAGGAACAGATCCGGAATCGTCTAAGATTGAATTAGAGGCAAAAGTTTGAGAGAAGAGTTCAGCTTTAGAGGAAGGCAAAACGGCAGTTGTACCGTCTGAAGATACTAAAGGAGGGAAAGAGGAAGAAGCAAAGTTATAGCCGACATTCTTTTTCAAAATGCCAGAAAGGGCGTGAAGAAGAACCAGAAAGATTATTGCATTTTCTACGGAGAAATGAGTTTTTACAACTGCAGGGAGCATAGATTTTGCACGATTCCGGGATGAAATATATTTGCATGTCTCTGGAGACACATGCAACGATAATCACTGATAATCAATGCGACGTCCCTGCGGTGGATAGCACGGGAACAAGCAGAGTTAAACTATGGTTTGTTAGGTTTAGTAGAATGGAAAGTAAGTGGATTGCACGCCAATCACCTTGTTTATGCTACCAGCACATTCCAAGGGACCCCTCCCACGGAAACAGTAATCATTCCATGGAAAATCAGAATAGTACAACCGCAAGTCAGACCTGTTAGTGACATCGAAATGCCAGAAGCGTCTCCTCGTCGAAAGTGGGGGCCGTTCCTTGCGGAAGACTTGAAAAGACAGCAAGATTCGGAGATAAGAAGGTGATCAGATGAACTCAGAGGAGGAGAGAGTGTAACAGAATAAGGGGAAGGATAAGAAGTTAGGAAAAGATGAAGTATGTTGGGTTCATCACCAAGACGGTCAGGGATACCGGTAGGGAGTTGCACCAATTGCTCAAGGTTATTCTGGATAGAAAAGTCATAGGTGAGTTCACCAGTTGGATCATGTGAACTAGATGAAAGCCATTGGCAGGGGTGAACATTGAAATTACCAAAAATTATGATTTTCGGAAAAAG
>SEYY01023502.1:2500-12500 GCA_009176605.1 Armadillidium nasatum
AGGGGACATAATTAAAGATAAAATAAAACCTAATAAAAGCCAAGTCTGACTCAGATCTCTTCAGGTAAGAAAATACTGAAGTTTTAGAGAGGATTAAAAACAGCTGAAAAGCCATAACATGTCAACGAGTTTCCTTCGCCCTGTTTGAGGAGGGGAACTTTCTTGGAGGTTTCCTTATCCCCCTCTTAGGATTTGCATAAAGAATCGAACTAGCACCTTCAAGTACTCAACTAGTGATGGGACGATTAATCATCAACGTCATCGGCAAAATTTTTCTCAATCGTCATCTTCAATTTTATGCAGATTATTTTGCAGATTAATTTACTTATATTGGCTTATAAATATCTCTCTTCTCCAGCTTCTACTGAGAGTTAAAGACTGTTTAGTAAAGGTGGTCAAATATACACTCCAAGCCGAAATCGAATCACTCACGAAACTGGAGAAATAATTTTTTCTGCATCACAATTTAATGTGTTCTAAATTTAAAATGCTAGAATTTTGCATGTTTGTCAATTGTTCTCACATAATAGAATTTTTAAAATTAATGTTCTGAAGACAACATATTTTTCCACTTGCTCTCTGCCCCTGAAATGAGCTTATAGATATCAAAGTACTGGTCATAAGTTAATAAAATTTGTATATGAACATCTTCAATGACATCGTTAATCATCTGGATGACGAGGAACTCCGTACTGGATATTTTCAGTAAGATGGCGTCACTTGCCACTCATTTAACATCAGAATGTATGAAATTGAATCCTTCTTTGAAGTTTGGGTCATTTCCAAAGGACTTTTACCACCAAGGTTGCCTGACTTTACCACACCGAATTTCTTTCTATGGATCATTGTGAAAGAGAAAGTGTATCGCAACAAGATAGGTACTCTCATGCAGGTGAAAGACATCATTCGGCAGGTAATATGAACTGTGAGTTCCTTCCTTAACATGGAAAATCGTGTGAAGGTATATTTTGATACTAATGGCGATCACTCCCAACACTTGTAATGTCAGCACGAGTCTCACACACACATCTGGGTTTGTTCATGGCCAATTATATTAACTTAGGGAACTATAAGTACATATCTGGGGTGGAGAGAGATAAAGAGAGAGGGACACCCTGTATTATACTATATTTTAAAATTACGTATATTTACACATTTAAATAAATAAATAAAGAAAGGAAAATTTAATTCTTTCTCTCTATAAAATTGTTAAATTTTTTAAAATAATGAACATTTTTATAACATTTTTAAAACATACTTTTCTTCAATTTCATCATCATTGTCATCGTCAAATTTATTATAATCGTCATAGTCCCATCACTAATCCTCTACCTTTATACCACGGTAGGGGTATTCTTCTCATTCTTTTAGGAACATGATTTTTAACATTCTTTGTCTTAAAATAAAATCTGAGCTTATGTTAGTCTTTAGTGTTTTAAACTCATTTCCTTTTTGTCTTTACCAATTTATGTTTATTATTTTCATTTTCCTTTGATAATAAAATTGTTTTGAACCATATTTTGTTATGAATTTTTTTAAAAAAATTTTTTTTTTTTTAAATCTAATGTTTTATAAAAGAATGTTCATTACACGCAAACATCTTCCAATGTTCCTGATTCATTCTCTTAAATTGTCAAATAGATTTATATTGCCAAGCATGCAATCGTTTTCTATTGTTCCTTTCCCCATTTATATTTTTTTTGTTATACATTCTCTCTCTCTCTCTCTCTCTCTCTCTCTCTCTCTCTCTCTCTCTCTCTCTCTCTCTCTCTCTCTCTCTCTCTCTCTCTCTCTCTCTCTCTCTCTCTCTCTCTCTCTCTCTCTCTCTCTCTCTCTCTCTCTCTCTCTCTCTCTCTCTCTCTCTCTCTCTCTCTCTCTCTCTCTCTCTCTCTCTCTCTCTCTCTCTATCTCTATAATATATATATATATATATATATATATATATATATATATATATATATATATATATATATATATATATATATATATATATATATATATATATATATATATATATATATATATATATATATATATATATGGCTCGTAACTCACCAGATAAACTACCTGAATTCTTGTACTAATTTTACTACATACGGTAATGTAATTAGAGTAAGAGTGACGTCATACTTCTTTTAGGATTTGTTTAACAACGTTATTGTAGGTAGGTTCAATACTTTTATCTTTTTTCACGACTTTTCACTCTTTACAGTAATACTTTAATACTTCTCAGTAATAATTTATAGTTTTTTTTATACTTCTCTGCACTATTAAGTAATAGTAATTTTACAGTACTGTAAAATATTACAGTAATAGTGTACAATAAGTATAGTATAATATTTTGGTACTTAATAGTCTTTTCTTGTGTTTTAATGTTTTCTATTTAGTTTTTTGTCTGATTACTATAACATGTTTAGAGTTTGAAAAGCTTATTATCATACCATATAAACTTTAATATAGAAACAGCCTCACATACCTTTAATCTTTTACAAACTTGGAAAAGTCTCCTACCTAATCCATTGAGGTAGTCTTCCCCCCCTCCTTCCTCTATATATTTATAATGTTGCGTATACTGCTTTTTTTTATAGTATATTATTTTTAATTTTCAGTTCTTACTTTTTTTTAATTTTTGTTTTCTACATCTTAGAAAACATGTTTTCTCCACCGATATACAGAGATGTTTCCTGTGAAACAAATTTACTTTCCTTCCAGGAGTCTTTCTGTCGAACTTAAAGAAATTTAGTTCCCTATTGAAAAGACTAATTTTTTCTCTTTTTTTTTTTTTATAAATTTTGCTTTTCTTTTTATTTCCTTAGTTTTTGTTGTTGTTTTTTTTTTTTTTTTTTTTTTTTTTTTTTTTTTTTTTTTTTTATATATATATATATATATTATATATATATATATATATATATATATTATATATATATATATATATATATATATATATATATATATATATATATATATATATATATATATATATAATTTTACAGGGGGAAGATGTTAATTAACGAGTAGTGCTTAAATATTTGTCCAGATCACTAACATCATTCTGATAATGACTCTCTTCTTGATCTTTTCTCTTTTCTTTCCATTTGGTTTGACGTGCTTCATCTTTGTTGCTTCCATTTGCACAATTCAAGATGTTAAAACTTAACAAGACTTTATTTTCCAACTGTTTGTACAACGTCTTTAATCTTATTTCATTTCCTTTGTAATTTTATTTTATTCCCGTTAAAGTACCTAAAAGCATATGCACACCATTCATACATAAGTACACTCACACACACACACACACATGAGGGTGTCAGAAGCAAAGTGTAGCTGAAGTACATTGAAGGATGGGAACTTCGCTTATCAAATTTTTTTTTTTTTTGTAAAAAAAAAAAAAAAAAAAAAAAAAAAAAAAAAAAAAATATATAATATATATATTATATATATATATATATATATATATATATATATATATATATATATATATATATATATATATATATATATATATATATATATATATATATATATATATATATAATATATAATATAATATATATAAGTAGAAAATTTCTGTATTTTAAGTCACATTGATGAAAATCTTTTCCTTTAATCCTCCGAAAAGTCAGTCCATTCTTTTTCAATAATTCATTTATATTCCTTCTTTTCATATATATATATATATATATATATATATATATATATATATATATATATATATATATATATATATATATATATATATATATATATATATATATATATATATATTGCTCATTTGTATTTTGTTGAGAAGAGTGTTCAATATTCTGTACTGTCGAATAATTTGTCACTGTAGATTAATTAATTAAATTTATTTTTGATATTTTATAATGTTTTGTTTTGAACCTTTAAATATTTTAAGATTCAAAATTATTATTATTATTTGAGTTGATTCAACTATTTAATGGATTTGTTCCTTTCGCTTTTCGAAAGAGTTTGTGTATTTGTTACATCTAAAGATCTAGTACACACATTTAAGGAGACGAGGCCTGTGTGTGTCAGTTTGCCAATTTTTAGTGATATCTGACGTAATTTATAAGAATTGAAAAAGACCAATACGACGATTCTCCAAATTGAATAAATTATGTTCAGAAATATTGTGGAATGACTTTTACGTTAGGTTGTTCAGAATTATGTTTTTCCGCGCGGGAAGATGCTTGGAATCCTTAGAGAAATGTAGCTGTGAGAAATTTAGCATGTCGTCCAAAACATGATTTCCATTCTTATTCTTACCTGAGGAGAAACGAGAGAATTTCTGCCACACCACAAAGCATTTCCCCCCATACCACCCTTTCCAAATTATGCCCGGGCGGTGAAACGAACTTAAAAAACATCATGTAGTATATGGCCTCCTTCAGATGTTTATTCCTGTGAGCGATGGATTTGTGAAAAATTTTAATAGTAAATCAATTAAAACCTTTAATAGATCCTCTCCCTTACCCCCTACCCCTCCCCTCTATTCTACTCTTCCTATTCTGTATAAAATATGTAATTTTTATACGTAAGCTTGTTGTTAGGAAGATTTCGTTAGGTCCACTAATTTAAACATTGTATCCTGATGGTAAGGAATTAAGTACTCGTAAAATATGTCATTTAAAATCTTTAGTAAAAAATTTAAAGAATTAAAAAATAGTAATGCATGTTTGTTTTTTTCTGGTAATTCAAACAAAACGCATTCTAAATATTCAAGTTTTCATATTTTTTTTTATCTAATAAATAAGTAGATTTTAATACGAGATTATGTCGGTTGAGATAATGCGCCAATTTCCTAACGCAAAAACGTTCACCATAGTCACGTTCTTCGATTCGAATAATATATATATATATATATATATATATATATATATATATATATATATATATATATATATATATATATATATATATATATATATATATATATATATATATATATATATATATATATATATATATATATATATATATATATATATATATATGACGGGTGCTTCTATCTTGATGTAATTTTTCTTATATGAATGTCACTGTTCTGATTTCATAGTGGAATTTCGGCACTGTGCCTTTATGCCTTCTGTCACCTAATTCAAATTTGTTGCAGAATGTTTTATATATATATATATATATATATATATATATATATATATATATATATATATATATATATATATATATATATATATATATATATATATATATATATATATATTATTGCCCCAGTCTGCTGACGCCTTCCTTTATTGATTTAAGTGCCTATATTAAATGCAAGTGATATCTCGCGTTTTGCTACGGCTACTAAATAAATTAGTGTTACAATTACACTTGTTTATGGTTTTCCAGGAATTATATATATATATATATATATATATATATATATATATATATATATATATATATATATATATATATATATATATATATTATATATATATATATATATTATATATATATATTATATATAATTTTATAATTGGTTTGAAATTTTTGTTCCTTGGGAAGCGTATTTTTTACCAGGAATAATATTGTAAATAGTCCTTATAAAATTACTATTATTTATTAAATTACAAAATAAGTAATGCCTCTTCCTGCATTTTTTTTATTTTATATTATTTATATATATATAATATATATATATATATATATATATATATATATATATAATATATATATATATATATATATATATATATATATATATATATATATATATATATGTATATAATATTATATATTATATTTTGTAAAAACGGCAAATAAGTTAATTGTAAAGTTTATTTTTGATTTTGGTAAAATTAAACGAATTTTACGAAAGGGATCTTTTTTGTTTTATGACTTTTTTCTCTCCTTTTGAATCGTACTTAAAATAAATGAAAGTTTTTATTACAAGTTCAAGTTTAATAGAGAAAAGCTCTTTTAAATGTAAAAAAAATTGTCAGTCACTCTTACTTACTTCTTCGTCGGGGCAGAGAAGGGGAAACAGCCAAATATTACATTCTTATACGAATAAATTCGAAAAAACATCATTCAATATATTCTGATATTATGTATTATGAACAGATTTTATGTAAATTTTATATCCGAAGTAAGTGAACTGTGTGTGAGTGTGTGTATGTGTGTGTGTGTTTCTTTTTACTTCTTGCTCCTCACTACAGATTTTTTCCGAATAATCTCCCCCAATGCAGATATTTGTATTTCTTTCGAGTCTTAAAATTTTCGACTCTTTCGATTCCAAAATGGAAGATATTCTTCTACTTGATTCTACTGCTTCTCCAAACTGTATTTCTTAGCGGGTAGACCTTTTTATTATTATTATTATTATTATTATTATTATTATTATTATTATTATTATTATTATTATTATTATTATTATAAGAAAACTGATCACTGATTTGATGGAAGGAATCACTGTTAAAAACTGATAGAGCTCATAAGGAATATTGAATGTTATTTCTTCCTGCATGGAGATATTCATTCATTATAAAAGTCTCCAATAATTCTGTTTTGTAATTAGTCTTTAAACTATTCTATGACATTCCAATAGTTTTTTTCATTACAAATTGTAAGGCCTTTCTACTCATTTTTATTTACTATTTTTGTTTTTGTCTCTCATAGCTTAATACCTGCATTCTTTAATACTAAGAAGACGTCGCTTTCGAATGTTTGAGTAACTGCATGTGATTAGAAGCGAAGAGAATAAAAGTTGCTTCTGTGATTTCATTTTACTTTAATTGATTGTTGTCCTTGTCTTGGAGCTTGTACTTGACCCTCCAACTGGAGGCTCAGTCAGCCTGTCCGAGGAGGTTAAAAAACGTATCCTATTGTCAGTTCCTTTTTACAGCTTCCAAATCTATCCTTAACTGACATTTTGCAGCAACCTCTTTAAAGAATGTCTTTTCTAGCGACTTCTTTTCTCCTGACTCTTCATTGTTGCTTGGAATTTTTTTTTAATTAATTTTTTTGTCATTATTTAATATAAGAGATGAAAATCTTAATTTTCGATGATTGTGAGGTTTTTCATCATGACAGGTCAGATCATCATTTAATTTTAATTGAATTCAATTCTCCACACTATTTTTATAATATTGAAAACTTCCTTTTCTTATATTGTTAAATAAAGAAATGAAAGCTAAATATTTTTAAAGAAACAATAAGCCTAATACAAGTGGACAAGTGTTGAAACATATGTTAAAAAAAAATTTGTCAGGTTAGGTTAGGTTTTTGGGAGACACGTAGTTGAATTTTTAAAGATTAACACGTTTACGTAATTAGTAAAATCTGACTAAATAAAAAGTCTATAAGTTAAATAGAAATAATATAATTGGTTTGATGTGCTTTGCGTAATCAGCTGTTAATGTTCTAATTGTTTTTTTGCATCCATTATTTGTTTGGGCAGATGTGAATTATAAAAATTCATAAATCTTTCTAAATAGTTTTCGTTCGTCATTGTCATCTCCAGAAGGAAAATAAATTGTTAGACCTTCACCTTAATCTTTAACTCTCCTTCATATCTGTCACGTATTAAAATTTTTTTTTTTTGGCGTTCACAAAAATACAATCAATGATTCGGTGAAATATTTTGCGTTCTACCTGTTACTTTAACACAGTTTTTCCTAACACCAAGTTTATAGTGAATAAGAAAGAAGTTAAGCAATTAGATTTAACAAGTTTATTGTTTTGGACATTTTAAAGAAAGGATTAGACTCAATGAATTCCAACCGGATATAAATTTTCATTATTTTATTTATAGAAACGAAGGCTGATGATAAATGTGTGTGATTTCTTATTTCAATTTCGTTTGAAGGAATACTCATTAAAAACATTTGGGACAAATAAATTTATGAGCAGCTTTTTTTTTTTTTTTTTTTTTTTTTTTCTTCCTCAAAAATTTGGAATTGGAATTGAAAACTTTTGGGGAAAAAAAAAGTTATAATGAAAATTAGAATCAAGACTTTTGATCGGAATTGGCATTACAAATTATTTTTGTAGGATATATATATATATATATATATATATATATATATATATATATATATATATATATATATATATATATATATATATATATATATATATATATATATATATATATATATATATATATATATATATATGATAGAGGAAAAGATATTGGAAATTCAATTGATATGATAACTTGCATTACAAATTTTTTTTTTACTCAGTCTCTCGAGATGCTTCCCAATCCCTCTCCCCCTTTTTTCCCCTCTCTTGCCCTTCCCAATCCCCTTAATTAAAAAAAGAGGCATTTCTGTTACGAGCTTTTAAGTATTTTAAAAAAATGTGGTTTTAATTAAAATTTAACATAAAATAATTTTTTGACGCTTTTCCAAGTTTGTTTTAACTGGTGGAAACTCAAGCAAAATATTTTACTATTCAAAATATAGTTTCTATTTTCAGGATTTTTTTTTCCTCTCAGCATTGTAACTTTTCCTCTAGGGGGGGGGGGGGAAACGTTTTTTTTTATTTTTTACAGAAAGAAAAAAATAAAGTTTAAGCTAAAATTCAGACTACTACTATTTTTTTTTTTGATTTTTGATTTTTTTACCATTTTTTTTTTAAATTTATTTTTTAATTTGTCTTTTGGTAAAGATATTTACTTGCTCCGAATTTGTCGTTAAATATATATATATATATATATAATATATATATATATATATATATATATATATATTATATATATATATATATATATATATATATATATATATATATATATATATATATTATATATATATATATATATATATATATATATATATATATATATATATATATAATATATATATATATATATATATATATATATATATATATATATATGTATATATATTATATATATATATATATATATACACATACAAAAAGCTCATTCAAACACACACACACACACACACACACTAACGCACAGCCCTCAGGTGGGCGCAGACGGAAGCCTTGAAGAGTGGAAGATTAAATACAGGAGGAAAAATAGATGATGGTAGAGAGTTCCACAGAATAGAGGTGGTGGAAAGAAGGAGGAACCACAACCCTGGGATTTTCCTACCACACAAAATTGGTGCGAAAGCAGGGCACCCCTTGTGCAACGAGGACGACGCAACGGTGGAGGAATGCGAGAGGCCAATTCGAGCACCTGCCATTGTAGTACCTGTAGAAAAGAGATAGCGCGCCAACGTCACGTTGCAGAGACAGAGGGTCAAGTGAGTTTGAAAGTAGGGGACAGTTTATTAATCTCTTAGCTTTTGACTCAACCCTATCCAGAAGAGAGCAGGAGCCGGAGCCCCCCCAAATGTGAGAACAGTACTCCATACAAGGACGAATAAGACCTTATATATTTGGAGTAACTGCTCAGAAGAAAAAAAATTCTCGCAATCTGAACAGAACTCCCAGCTTCTTAGAGGCCTTTTAGCAACTATTGTGATATGTGGTTTCAAGACAGTTTTTGTTTATGTTTAGACCAAGAATGTTAATGTTATTTACAGGTACGGAGAGCCATCGAAGAGGATAGGAAAGTTAGGAGGTGTTTTTGAGAGGGAGATGTGAAGAAGTTGATTTTTAAAGAGTTGAATTTTACAAGGTTGCTATGACCACCCGGGAAATCCCATCCATATCAGCAAGAATGGAATCGGAAAGTTGAAGACGAGAAGCAAGTCTAGAAGCAAAAGAGGGAGCAGATTTGAAATGTAGAAGAATGCAGAGTTGAATCATCATAATAAGAGTGAACAGAGTTAGAAGTGCAGTGGAGAAGATCGTTAATGAAAAGTAAGAATAAGGTTGAGATAAAACAGAACCCTGAGGAAACCACAGTTGACAGAAAAGGAGGAAGAGGTCGCTCCATCTACAAGTGCCGAAATGGAACGATCTGAGAGAAAACTAGACAAGAGTAAGCAAAGGGAAGGAGGAAACCCAAAGGAAGGGAGCTTAGAGAGCAGTGACGCATGCCATACCCGGTCGAAAGCCTTGGATATGT
>SEYY01023502.1:20000-30000 GCA_009176605.1 Armadillidium nasatum
TATATATAATATATATATATATATATATATATATATATTATATATATATATATATATATATATATATATAAAATATTACCACCATCACCTCTATTCTACCTTAGACTCTGGGATGGGTAAGCTGAATTCATTATTCATAAATTTCTTTATTATTTTACGATTTTACAATATGCTACTAAATATAATAATAATAAATGGAAACATTTAGATTCTTTACTGATCAATTTAAATAGCTATAGTTTTTGTCTCAACAGAAATATAATTAATTTTTGGTTGAATAAAAGTTGGAGTAGAGTTGGAGTCGCTTTTGTTTTTTCGAATGGAGGTGGTTTGAAGTTTAGTGAAATGAGACTTTCTATCAATTTATACGTTTAAAAGGAATGTGTTTTTTATATTGAAATGAAAATTTTGCTGTTTGTAATTTTTGTGCTTTTGTGATGAGTTTTATACTGAAACTTGTGTTTTAACACCTTGGTAAAAACTGAAATGCCTCTCAATTTTGAAGTGTCTGCTCGAACAATCAACTCGCAGATTATTGTACACTGAATTATACTTTATAGTCTAAGGGGTGTTCATGAAAACTGAATGAATGTCTTGTTATGGAGGTGAGAGAACTGTTGATGGATGAACATTTTTGTTCTGATCGGGGCTACGGAGCCAGCATTTTTTATTTATTTATTTATTTATTTATTTATTTATTTATTTTTGCTATCCCCAACTCTGACTCGGACTTCAACAGTTTAATTATAGTTAATCTTAAAAGTTAGAGTGAATCTTATCAAACTCAAAAAAGTGGTTCTTTGGTTACTTTTCTGAGTTTGATTCATATAATATTAGTTGGATTGTGAATCCCATTGACTCTAAAATTACTTTAAAATTCAAAAAAAAGAAGGACCTGAAGGAATGCCAAAAGAAAACTTTCTCTAACTTTTATTGACTTTCAGTACGGAGTAGACTTATCAGGTTTTTGAATGTTAGCAACTGGAAAAGCATTTCAAGTTTGCATATGAAGAAACATGAAAATGCTGTTCCCATATGCATTAACTTATCTTTTTGATTTTCCATTCTTATCAGATTAAAAACAAAAGTAGGTTGAAATCCGAAGACAGAATCCAATTTACTTTGACATTAAATTCCCTAAATTTTCAATTTAATGATTTTTAAAGTTAATTAATCAAGTTAATTTCGTGTATTATATATATATATATATATATATATATATATATATATATATATATATTATATATATATATATATATATATATATATATATATATATATATATATATATATATATATTAGTGATGGGACGATTAAGAATTTTTTGACGGTGGCTAGGATGACAACGATGAAATTTAAAAAGTATATTATTAAAATTTCAATTATTTTAATAAATTTAACAACTTTATAATAGGGAAGAATTAATTGTCTTTTAGATATTCTTTATTCAAATATGTAAACACATGTATTTTTAATATGTAGTTCAAAGTGTCCCACTAATTCACGTATGCGCTTATAGTCATAAAAATAGTGGTCATAAGTTAATAAAATTTGCCGCGAACAAACTTTAGTGTATGAGAATTGTGCTGACATCACAACAAGTGTTGGAGATGGACAGACCTGAAAGATTCTAGTACTTTAAATTTAAAGGTCTTAAATTGTGATGCAGAAGCAATCTTTTCTTCAGCTTCTGGGGTAATTCAATTTCGTCTTGGAATGTATATTTGGTCCCCACTACCATACAGCATTTCACTCAATAGAATAAGGTGGAGCAGAGAGATATTTATAAGCCAATATATGTAAATCAATCGGCAAAATAATTGGCAGTAATTTGGCTATGACGATTGAAAAAATGTCGATGACAATTGTCCCATCATTAATATATATATATATATATATATATATATATATATATATATATATATATATATTATATATATATATATATATATATATATATATATATATTATATATAGTATATATATAATATTATATATATATATATATATATATATATATATATATATATATAATATATATATATATATATATAATATATATATATATATATATATATATATAATATATAATATATATATATATATAAAGAGAGAATTTGAGATTGTCTCATCAACCGAAGAAAACCTTTTAAAAGTCAGTCTTTGGCTATTTACCCTCTGGCCAAAATTACTCTCTAGTCATCTAGTGTGTCACAACGGGACACGTTGCTTAAAATATTCTTGATCAAATGTGTATTAAATTTACAGTGAGGTTTTAAAAATTTTACTTACTATTATTTAAGGATCCCTTTAAAAATTAGTTTTCTTCAAATACAGAAAATAAATTTTTGTAGGGGTAACATTTATAAATTGTTAATAATGATAATAATTTTTATACACAAATATTTCAATCTATTAGAGTTTATTAACATTTTTTATTACTTTAAATTAACGATTTTTATTATTCATTTCATAATAATAATAATAATAATTTTAATTTTTTTATAATTTTAATTAATATTTATAATTTAAAATAAAATTTTAGTTAGCATATTGGAATGATTTGTAGGATTGTTTAAACCAGAAAGACAAACTGCCAGTATGACTTGATTTGTCCCAACAAAGAAAAAGAAAGAAGAAGAAAAGGATTGAACAAACAACAAAGAAACAAATTTGTCGAATTCGGTTGGAAAGTTGTATGAATCCTAATAGGAATAGTGAATAGTTTTTGGGAAGGTATATTTAGGAGGAATAAGACGTAAATTGATTTTAGGAAACTAAGCATGTGTGTAATTCAAGTATTCCTGAGAGATGCTTGAGAAATGTGTGTGCGTGCGCATGCGTGTTTTGACGCGCTTCGTAAATTTGGAGAAATCAAATGATATGAGTTGATAAAAGTAAATTGTGGCATGTTTAACATGACATGAATGCTGTTTCTTTGAGAGAAGTTGTTGGAGAAGATGAAGGCATTAGAGCGAGAAGAGTATGTGCAGACTATCTTGTTTGGCTAAGAAATATGGACCCTAAAATATGAAGAAAAAGTAGATTATGTGAATGAAGAATTTTTAGTTAATTATGAAATTGGAAGAAAGGACAAGATAAAGAATTTAAAATTTTGGGAATTGTGTATTGGGAGAAGGGGTTTGTTTGGTGAAAAGTGTGATACAAGTGCTGAGATTGTTTGAAGATCTGTGTGAGATGAATAAAGCTAGGTTTGCCAAGAGTTTATTTAGATCCTAACCAAAAGAAGATCTAAGAAGATGTTGCGGAATAATAAATAATAATAATAATAATAATAATAATAATGGGAGTTATTCTCCCCTGTGTTTATCCCCAAATGACTCGATCGTTAAAACTATTAGTGAAGTGCTCTTGTCACTGATGGGAAATAACCTCAAGCATCCGAAAAAAAGCCTGGCCCTGCCAGCGGTAACCGCCGTGTGTCCGTGAAACCCAAAGATCTTCTTCTAAAGATCCCAACCACAGGACGTGAGTCCTTTCCTGAGGGATGAAGATTATTATTTATTTATGTTTTAATAATTCAATTCAAAATGCTTTCACTGAACGTACATTATAATTTACAATATTTATCAGGTCTTATACTACTAACTATATTATAATAATAACAATAATAATAGTAACAATAATAATAATAATAATAATAATAATAATAATAATAATAATAATAATAATAATAATAATAATGATATATGATGATGATGATGATGAACTAAAAGTTTTAGCCTAGAGGAAGGGAGAAAAGGGACCGAATACATGGTGAAGAGTGGAATGGTTGGTGGTGATCAAAGAAAACAATAAAAGTTTCAGTGATAGACATTGTTAGAAATGGGGACATAGAAAATAATAATAATAATAATAATAATCATAATAAAAATAATAATAATAATAATAAATAGTTTTCCAAAATAGATCGTATTTCGGACAATGACGAATGTTATTTGAGTAGTGTTTTTTTTCACTTTGTGCAGGGTTGGGGAGTGTGGGGGGGAAGGAAGATGAAATCCTATCTATTGAGGACCGCCCTATTTTGTTGTTCATAATATATTAAAGTAATATTTGCAATTTGAGTAGAAAGCAAAACTTTTCTATTTGAGAGCCATTGTTGATTGGGTGCTTGTGTGTGTGTGTGTGTGCTTGTGTGTGTTTATTGGTTTGATGGTTCCCTCCTTTTAGGTTAATCTTCAAATAATTCTACAGGAAGCGTTCGGTCTGCGTCCGGTCGACGGCTGGTACGAAAACGTTCGCTTTTAAATTTCGGTCCAAATATCCTGCTTTCCATTTTTTTTTTAATTGGACTTAAAGAAAAAATACTTCGATTTAATTGCTTGTGTCCTCTTTTTTTTATGTTCAGTAATAATAATAATAATAATAATAATAATAATAATAATAATAATAATAATAATAATAATAATAATAATAATAATAATAATCCTGATTCTCTCCATTTTATGCTCGGTTCCCATATTTATTTTGTTAAGTGCGTCTTCTAATATAGTTCCCCCCATCCACATTAAAATATATTATTTGATGTTATTCTAAATTGTTTTGAACCACCTCCATTACTGTTATTCCTCTTCTTTTCGTTTTATAACTTTAACATTAGAATTAATCAGAGCTCTTTAGCATCTTGTTCTAATGATTGAAGTATTCTAATATGTTTTTAAGTTAAGCATCTTATAATACATATACGCACACACCCCACCCGCACGCATATATATATATATATATATATATATATATATATATATATATATATATATATATATATATATATATAATATATATATATATATATATATATATATATATATATATATATATTATATTATTATTATTATTTTATTATTATTATTATTATTATTATTATTATTATTATTATTATTATTATTATTATTATTATAATTACAATATTTTGATCATTACCAAATAAAATTAAAAAAAAAATAAAAAAATAAAAAAAATAATTATTCATTACGAGATAAAAATATAAAAATATGAATATTTTATTTTCTTGCGGCATAATTCATTTATTACTCTCAGAAATCTTTAGCTTTAATATCCTATTATCCAATATTATTTCCAGTATAACTCGGAAATAATGTAATCAATCTATATAATATATATATATATATATATATATATATATATATATATATATATATATATATATATATATATATATATATATATATATATATTATATATATATATATATATATATATATATATATATATATATATATATCGGAGGTACAATTATTGCGAGATTTTCCTTTCCTAACTGATTGATCTTTTTAATCTTTTTAGCAAATCTACAGATTTTTATAATATTTAAAAATGCAGGTTATTGAAATTTATGCCATTGATATTCTTTATATTTTCTTTTGGAGTAAAAAGTTTATGTATGAGGTTTTTATTGTAACTGTAATGTATAATACCATGTATCAGTATTGAAAATATTAAGATGAAAAAATATTTATTAAAAAATATATCAAATGTAATTCATATTAGCTTGGTGAACAGTTGAACAGTTTCAGTTTTAATTAAACTAAAAAAAATTTGCCTTTTTTTTTTTTTTGGTTTTGTTTTTAAATATTGAAGTTGAATGAAATTATCTGAATAGATTTCATTTCGTGGGTTATAAAACTTTTATGTATATCCAACCTTTCGACATCTTGATTCAGTGGAATTTTAATATTTTGAGTGGCTCAGTCTTGAAAAAACCCACACCGTTTTGGATGGTTTCATCTGTTGGAAGTTTTTTTTTTTTTTTTTTTTTTTTTTTTTTTTTTTTTTTTTTTTGTCGAAATTTAAATACATAAGATTTGTATGAAATTTTCGAAGTAGATAGAATTGGAGGAATTTCGTAACATTTATTTATGTCATTTTTTATGAACTCAACTATTTGACCTCTGGACACAATCATTGTGATAGCTACACAAATTGGTCATGAGGTGCTAAGAGGTCAAATAGGTGAGAATATAGAAATGTTCTTTTAAATAAAAGTTGTGAAACTAGTTTAATTCTGTGTATTTTGAAAATTTCATAAAACTTGTAAGAATAGTAAATAGAGAGAATTTTCATTTTCAATCTGAAAAATTTCGATTCTGCCACACACATAATGTGAAAAAAATTTAAGAGATTTTTTTTTTTTTAAATTTTTATTTTTGCGTATTGTTTAGGAGAGTTGTAAACCTTAGTTTTATTTTCCACACACACACACACACACACGCACGCACGCACGCACATGCATACATACATACAGACACACACACACACACACACACATACACACACTACACACACACACGCACACACACGCACATGCATACATACATACAGACACACACACACACACACACACACACACACACACACACACACACACACACACACACACATATATATATATATATATATATATATATATATATATATATATATATATATATATATATATATATATATATATATATATATATATATATATATATTTTTTTTTTTTTGATGGACAGACACTGAGAATTGACCTTTCATATTGAAATCACATGTCAGAAAGTTAGCTCTGCAGAAAAAAAATGCTTTAATTTGATTTTTTCTTTTTAACTTTTCATAATTGTATTAAGCTGAAATTTTCATTAAAATCTCCGAGAATAATAAATATTAGAATTTTTTTAATAGTAATTAATAATTGTTAAATTTTAATTTCTATGTTATCATGAATTACAAGAGTTGTTATTTTTATTGTTTAAAAAAGAAAAAAGAATTTCAATTAATACTCATTGTTAATTAGCGCTTATTTCTTTTAAAAAAAAATTTTTTTTTTTGAATTCGGATAATTTAATGGGTTTGACCAACTTAAAATTCAAATTTAACGATTTACAAATTATGGTTTAAAATTATAAATATTTTTGAGTTTTCCATTTGTAAGTGTATTTAATTTTGAGCCTTCCAATTATGCAAGCTTGGCAAAACATCCTCTCACTGAAGACACTTGATGTAGAGTAGTAACATTAGTATTTCCTATACAAGCTTCAATGTTTCTTGAGTGCTTAAATTTTTAATAGTCGAAACTATCAAAAAGACAATATATGTTTAATTTTTTAATTTATTTATTTATTTTTTTTAAAAATGTTCACATCTCACGGGCATTGCCCTATTCAATTGTATATATATATAGTGAAAAAACATTATTTTATAATTTATATTACAGGTAATTTCAAAGGTGAGACATTTGACTATAAATCGGCTCCGATTGTCAGGCCAGAGAAAAATAGCCACTTATAATATATATATATATATATATATATATATATATATATATATATATATATATATATATATATATATATAATATATATATATATATATATATATATATATATATATATATATATTATCTTTTGGTGATTTTTAAATGCAATCACTTAGTTTAAAAAAAAAAAAAAAAAAAAAAAAAAAAAAAAAAAAAAAAAAAAAAAAGTTTTTTGCAAAATAATACTTTGACGTAAATCGTCGTTTCTGTTTTGAGCTTCTTCATCCGAGGTTTATCCATTAAGCTTCCTTAAAAGTCAAGCTCAGAACTAGTAAAAATCTTTTATATAAATTCTTTTGCATTAATTTATAAATTTTCGTTTCTTTTTATTTATATATATATATATATATATATATATATATATATATATATATATATATATATATATATATATATATATATATATATATATATATATATATATATATATATATATATATATATATATATATATATATATAATTTTTTTAATTTCGTAATTTATTAATTTTAAATATAAAATTTCTATTGTAAAAAAATATTTAAATAATAGTTTATCATTATTACTTTAAATTTAAATTTAATTTTTTTAAAATTTTTTTACTATTTATTTTTTTTTTTTTAAAAATTTTTTTTTTTTTTTTAACAAATATAAACAGAAGTTGTAAAAATGGGTCGAACAATTATTATTATTGTGGGAAAACAATTACATGCATTAATTACCCCCTGTTATATTGTGTTCTCTTCTAACGGTATTAAATACGACTGGAAGATGCTGCGATACATTTTTATTTAATTATATGTTTTCTGCACATATTGGGAGGTCTCTTATATAGTTTCATAGTTTTAATGAATTAAAGGAAATAATAATATTAATAATAATAATAATAATAATAAAATAATAATAATAATAATAATAATAATAATAATAATAATAATAAAATAAAAAAAAAAAAAAAAAAAAAAAAAAAAAAAAAAAAAAAAAAAAAAAAAAAAAAAAAAAAAAAAAAAAAAAAAAAAAATAAATATATAATAATAATAATATAATAATAATAATAATATTATTATTATTATTATTACTTTCTATTTTTGTTAGAACTTTGATTGAGTATTATAAAGGAGAATAAAGCCTTAATTTCTATTATTTTTGACGATTTTAGTGATTGTAACTTCCACGCTTTCAAAGTCGGTCGTCCTTTCACAAAATTATATTTATATAGTAGTATGGGAAGCACTTTCTCAATTTGGACTGAGAAAATGCCTCATTATATATATATATATATATATATATATATATATATATATATATATATATATATATATATATATATATATATATATATATATATATATATATATATATATATATATATATATGGCGTGTGTACACTATAATTTTTTTTCGTAACCTTTGATAGGAATAGACTAGAAGCCTATGCGACATCTAACAGATAATATAGAAAAACAAACCGTTGATTAGTCTTGAATTTTCTCAAGAGAATTTCTGTTTGAAAGTTTATAAGACATATTAATGAAATTGAAAAATTTGAAACATTTCCATTTGAGTTCATCTTTTGAGATTCAAGATGGGAATTTTTAATAAACTATTTCAAAATAAGCAGAACAATGAACGAAGTTTATCGTACGTCTCTTTTAGATGGTTTAAACTCAATTATAATAGGAAATTGGTTGGAGTGAATAGAGTTTTTCAGACACAGCATTTTACTAGTTTACTGCTCATTATTAAATTGCTATATCCTCCTTATAAACTGAATTTGCCATAATATATCTCGAAGTTTATTATTCAGCCTGTTACCCGAATATTATTATCCGGCATGATACAGGGTAATGAAATTGAAATTATTGTTCTATATTATGTTGGGTTTGTCAGATATTTCACATATTAAAATTTGAAATTAATTACTTTTGCATCACATTTATATTATACCACTGCTATTACTTATCACTTTCAATCAGAGAGACAGTTTCTCTTTCTAGAGGGAAAGGTCAATCAGTAGAGAATTTAGATGCCTTTTATCTCTTCCTTATAAACGTAAGGGTAAGTAATTGAAGATAAATGTAATTTCTGATTATTTTATGATGGTTTGAAACTTTACAAAGCTAGTATTGAAATTTTAAAACTTTTTCCGAGATTAAAAAAACATTCTGAATGTTTTTTTTTTTTTATGTATGTTCAATAACTTCAATTTCGAAAGTACAATGAACCAGCTCAATTTCCTTTATGAAATGTTTTATCTATCATTGCGTTTATAACATACTCTAATTGTGAAATTTGAACTTTCGTGAAACTTACTGTTTAGAAGACAGTTTTTCATGTGATCATTTTGATTATAGGACTAATTTGACAAATATCTTACGGTTAAATTTTCTGTTTTTCATCTTTTTCATATTTTTTTTACTGTGATTTTTTTTTTTTTTAAAAAACATATGGAACTTGAAAATGCTGAATGCGTGAACTATTATAAAAAAGAAAAGTCTGGAGAATTGTTGCAGATTCAGGGAAATTTAATCTTCAAAGAGAAAAGTAGCACTTGTAGAGTATTTAAAATGAATTTCATTATTTACCGTAGTATATATTAGGTGTAATTATTTCTATTTGCTGATAATACTTCTTGTGAATTTGACAGTGCTAAAAGGCTTTTAATTTATTGAAATTTTATGAAT
>SEYY01023502.1:35000-37500 GCA_009176605.1 Armadillidium nasatum
CCATTTACTCTTGTATATACTTGGGATTATTATTATTATTTAATTAGAATTATTTTTTATATTGAAATTTATTAGTATTTTTTTTTTTTTTGGGGGGGGGGGTCGGGAGTCGGTAAAAGGCATTTTTCCGTATAATAATAATAAATTTTGGAATGAAATGTACTTCTTCTACTAATAATAATTGATTTATTCCTTAATATATGCATGAGGTTTCTATGATTCAAATTCCTGTCTCTTTTAAGTGCATCGATAATGCCCATTCGTGTCCCTTTATAAACGACTTTAACGACATTGTTAAATGTGTTAAATGTAGCGTTTTATTTTTGCTTTTGGTTCGATTTTTTTTTTTTTTTTTGCCAGATGGGTGGGATATAGCGTTAGGTGGGTGAGGTTGTTAATTTGTAGTATATGCATGGGGAGAGGAGAGAAGGATTTGGTGTTTAAAGTTAGAAGTGAATAAAAAGGTTGGAGGTGAATATTCAGAGAAACTAAAATAAATGAAGAATGTTGTTGACCTATTACGATTTTGCGAAATAACTTTTTTTTTTCTTTTCTTTTTTTTTCGTGTATTCATGATAAATTTTTTTTTATTATATATATATATATATATATATATATATATATATATATATATATATATATATATATATATATATATATATATATATATATATATATATATATATATATATAATACTTAAGGGTTTAGACATATTTGAGGGACTAACAACTCCCCCCTCCTCCCCTTCACCTGTTTTATAATTTTCATGAAACAAAATGAGACATTTTGTATTTTTTTAAAAAGCATAATAAGCCTAAATATCGCATTCCATTTTCTGCTTACAATTGAAAATGTTTTCTTATATATATATATATATATATATATATATATATATATATATATATATATATATATATATATATATATATATATATATATATATATATATATATATATATATATATATATATATATATATATATATATATATATATATATATATATATGCGTGTTGGAGTATTTTTTTTTTTATGAAATAGTTGGTAAAAATGGCCTGATAGGAGGAGGACCGATCACAGGTTATTCGTTAATTTGGGTTCCCTAAGGCTAATTGAGCCCTCAAGGTCCAGAAACATGAAATATTTTAAAAGGTCGTACGTTTTATTTCGTTTTATTTCGTTTTATTTTTTTTATTTTTTTTTTTAATTTAAATTTATTAAAAAAAAAAATTTTTTTTTTTTTTTTTTTTTTGTTCTTTATTTCATTATTATTATTATTATTATTATTATTATTATTATTATTTTTTTTTTTTAAAGGATATTTTGTGTGACAGTATTGTCAACGAGTCATGTGCCAAAGAAACTATCAGATCTGATATCTCGACACTGTCGGCATATCAAATTGAAATTTAATTTTATTTAAAATAATTCAAAAGAACTTGGAAAATTTTGCGCTATTGTACTTTTTCCGTTGGGGGGGGGGGGGGTGTAAATTCGAATATTTTATAAGTGAAGAAAAATGAGAAGATTGTTAGGAAAAAATAAATTTTTTTTATTTTGTTTCACTAAAACTTTAAATAGAGATTGATGAATATAATTTATTAAATACCCGTATATTAATAATGTAGTTAGGAACTCTTTCAATACTCCTTCTCATTTTTGAAATTTCGAACAGTATTTAAAATTTTGGAAATGTTCTTGCAGACATTGGGCTTAATTCTGCCTTTCTTCTCTCTTGTTCTTCAGTTTCTTTTTCCTTCTTCTCTCTTGTTCTTCAGTTTCTTTTTCCTTTTTCTCTCTTGTTCTTCAGTTTCTTCTCATATCTTCTTTGCTCTTCAGTTTTTTTCTTTGTTGTTTTTCAGTTTCTTTTTTTTTTTCTCTGTTGCTCTTTAGTTTCTTCTCTTTACTCTTCTCTCTTCTTCAGTTTCTAATCTTTTTTCTTTATTGTTCTTTAGTTTCTTTTCTTTTTTGTTACTCTTCTCTCTTCTTCAGTTTCTAATCTTTTTTTCTCTATTATTCTTTAGTTTCTTCTCTGTTGTTCTTCACTTTCTTTTCTTCTCTCTTGTTCTTCAGTTTCTTTTATTTTCATTCTTTTAATCGTTAATGCGTCAGTCTCCAATGACATTAAAATTATATATATATATATATATATATATATATATATATATATATATATATATTATATATATATATATATATATATATATATATATATATATATATATATATATAATATATATATATAATAGTATTTATGTATTATTATTATTATTATTATATTATTATAATTATAATTATTATTATTATTATTTATTATTATTATTTATTATTATTATTATTATTATTATTATTATTATTATTATTATTATTATATTAGATAGACCATACTTTGTTTAGATAAACTTTTATCTTATCGAGAAACCGTTAAAGACAGTGATATATATATATATATATATATATATATATATATATATATATATATATATATATATATATATAT
>SEYY01023502.1:42500-45000 GCA_009176605.1 Armadillidium nasatum
CCTAGCGAAGAAAATACTGTATGGTTACAAAAATTTTGCAAGCGCATCCTTTAATATAACGAACGAGAGAATTGTGTGTGCACACTTGCCCCTCGAGCGTTTCTATTAGTATGATGTGGTTGCAAATGAAATGCAACCGACCGTAAAACCTTCGTTTATAGTGCAAGAAACATTTTGAAAGAAATTTTCAGGAAAGTATACATATTTCAATTTTTGTTTTTCACAGTTTAGAATAGTTTTATATGTTATCATTATTATACGTACTTAATAATAATAATTTATTATATTATTACTTATTATAATTATTATTATTGTTATTATATAAATAAGTTTTCATTGTACAAAGATTCTTCAATGTTTTCAAGCAAAATTTCCTTCTTGGGCCTAATATGCACCTAATCCGACAAAATTATAAAGGTTAATCCGATTATTAGTCTTAAATGCAAAAATTTTTAATTTATTGTACATTAGGTAGGCATATTTTCTCCTGCTTTTCAATCTCAGTATGTATGCTACGTATATTATTATCCACACGTGGTACGATACTGAATCAATACCGTTTTCTTTTATGAGGTATAAAATAAAATCACGTTGGCAAACTCTCAGTGTCTTGACATTAGTTGCAGAGGGTAAATATGTTTAATGTATTTTACCAATTTTTTTTTTGGCTGATATATAACTCATTTTTGGAATTTTCTTTTTAAATAAACAAAATAGTTTTGAAGAAAATAATGTTTTTATTGGTAAGTAACAAAAATGTAATTTTTTTCAAAACTTTTTAAGATATATACTATAATATATATATATATATATATATATATATATATATATATATATATATATATATAATATATATATATATATATATATATATATATATATATATATATTTTAATAAATTTATATAAATATATTATATATTATATATATATATTATATTATTATATATATATATATAATATATATATATATATATATATAGTATATATATATATATATATATATATACTTCTCGAAAATATGTTTAATATAAATATGTTTTTGATAAATCTTGGGATTAAATATTGAGTCTTGGTGATTACTTCTTGCCCTTCAAGGTCATTCTTGAACTGTAGAACAATTAATTTTTGACTCAGACTCTTCGGATTATACGATACTCAGACTTCGGATTATACGATACGTGGTTACCCTAATTCCGGCATTCGTATCTCGATTTTCATTTGTAGAAGCAGCTTTGTTTTTTGGTTTTTTTTTTCAGAAAAATTATGATTTTTCGTTCTCTGTAACCTTATAATTCAGTCTTTGTCTTCACTGAGTTCACTCTCGTTGCAGTTACTATTTGGGTTCCGGACATTTTTTTTTTTTTTTAATAAATAGATGTTTGCATTCGTAGATTTTGCTAATCTCCATATAAGGTACATTATCTCTTTATATATTTCAGTTTGTATGAAAAAAAAAAAAAAAAAAACAGAACTTGGCAATTTCTTTAATCTCTGCTAAGTAAGAGATTCCACATATCTTTCTGAAAAGTTTCCAAACGGATCAAAAAGGGATAAATATAAAACGAAGTCGCTATCAGTGAATAACTTTCTGCCAGTCATCATACTATTTTCATCATCACTATGAAGTGAAGGTCTTTCTTCTTCGCTTTCATCATACGTTGCTAAAATATATATATATATATATATATATATATATATATATATTATATATATATATATATATATATATATATATATATATATATATATATATATATATATATATATATATATATATATATATATATATATTATTATTTTTAATTATTATATATATATATATATATATATATATATATATATATATATATATATATATATATATATATTATATATATATATATATATATATATATATATATATATATATATATATATATATATATATATATATATATATATATATATATATATATATATATATATATATATATATATATATATATTATATATAATATCGTACGCAATACACACACACACACACACACACACACAGGAGGGAGAGAGTGATGACCCTAATTAAAATGCTGCTGGGGCCGAATTCATCAAACCTCATGAGAATTATTTACATTCTTAACGATTTTACTTTAAATATTATTATAACAACAACAACAACAACAACTAATAATAATAATAATAATAATGATAATAATAATAGACGAGAAGTATAATAATAATAATAATGAGAATAATTTATTAATTATCTTGTATCTTTTTCTTATAGAGTGAGAGGGTACAAAATATATGCAAAGTATTTTTTAAACTGAATTTCTCTCATAAATAACCAATAAAAATAAGCGACAATCTACATCTAAAGTATATTCACTTCACTTAAATCCTAGTGAAGGACATGAGTTTGAATATGTTAATTTTTTTAAATATATTTATTTTTTAATTTATTTTACTTATTAATAGATTTATTTAGCTAGCTAGTTAGTTAAAGCCGAACCATTCACATG
>SEYY01023502.1:50000-52500 GCA_009176605.1 Armadillidium nasatum
GTCTTCCTTTTCTTACCCTTTTTTTTTATCCTTTATGTTCTTTCTCCCTCTCCCTTAACCCCCCAACCTCCCTCCCATCAACTGCCGCTGCTGTACCTTTCTCTCATTTATTTTTCACCTTTTGCTCTTTTCACTGCCCAATTTTCCTCTTCTATCAAAGGGTTAATTATTGTGTTTATTTATTTATTTATTTATTTTTTTTTTTATTATCTGAAGAATTGATTGTTGTGTATTTGGTAGTAGGTGTTTATGTTGATTTTTGAAGGAGCGTTTTTCTTCAAGAAAAACTTTTAGCTTCTAAATTTAGAGGATGTTTATGATTTGTATAATTAAAGGAACGGTTCTATATATATATATATATATATATATATATATATATATATATATATATATATATATATATATATATATATATATATATATATATATATATATATATATATATATATATATATATATAATATATATAAATAAAGAAAAAAAAATTTGGAACTTTAACTTATTATATATTAAATTAAAAAAAAAAAATAAAAAAAAAAAAAATAATATATTATATATATATATATATATATATTATATATATATATATATATATATATATATATATATATATATATATATATATATATATATATATATATATATATATATATATATATATATATATATATATATATATATATATATATATTATATTATATATATATATTATATATATATATATAATATATATATATATTATATATATATATATATATATATATATATATATATATATATATATATATAGGAACCGACCGGGCCCCGCCCGGCCAACCCCGGCCATTTTTACTGACCCCGGCCCCGGCCCCGGCTAAAAATCAGGGAAAACCGGGGTTTGCCGCCGGGGTTAAAATGGGAAATTATACTTGAAGGGACAATCCAAAAAAAAAATTTAAAAACTTTTTTTTTAATTTTCCCGATTCTCCTGAAATTTTCAGTGTATTAGTTTTCTCTTTTTCTAGTGTTTCCTAGTCTTTTAGAATTCTATTGGCAACAAAAACTTGTAATAGACTTTTGTTTCTAGAGTTAAGGGAAAAGTTATAACCCAAAACTGAACAACTATTTTAAAAAAAAAATCCCCTTTCACAAAAAATTAAAACAAAAAAACTACAACTATAACATTTATTTTTGGTGGGTGTATAGAGGAGGGATGGGGATACAATTCCTCTCTATACTTTATTCATGAATTCGTTGGTTTCGAGATATAGCCTTTGAAGACAGTCAAATTTTTACCAATTTCATAAATTCCCAAAGTTTTTTAGGCTATATCTCTCTTCAACAAAATACATTAATAATATATATATATATATATATATTATATATATATATATATATATATATATATATATATATATATATATATATATATATTATATATATATATATATCCTCTGGTGAGCAAAGGCCAGAGGCCCTACCAAATTTTCTCCAGAGATTGGGAACATATGAATTGGTTGGTCCCGACACATGCAGTTGAAAATGTGAAGTCAAAGGAGTTGGGAAAATAGATAAGGGAGTGTGTTCCAGACTTTACCAGTAGAGTACATGTAGAGTGAGCACAGAGGTTAAGACTGGGGTCGGAGAGTTGGACAGAGAAAAGATGAGACTGTGTAGAAAGCAGTGTCGCACGAGCCCTTCTCAATGGAGGAGGTATGCGACGTGAGAGTTCAGAAGAGCAATGTCGGTTGTTAAAGAGATAGTATAGAAAAAGTGACGCAACAATTCGACGGGAAGAAAGAGATTGGAGAGAGTAAGTAAGAGCAAAAGAGTTTATACGATGAAATGCCCTAGACTCCACTTTTCGAGAAGAGCTGTATGTGTGGAACCACCCCAGATGTGCGAGGCGTACCCCTTACAGGGGCGAACAATACCCCTATACAGAGCAAGCAACTGGGATGGCGTAAAAAAAACGACGAAGGCGCCTCAGAACACCTAACTCTTAAAGCTTGTTTAGTGAGAGAAATAATGTGATCTTTCCAAGAAAGATCACTAGAAAAACAAACACCGAGAATATTGAGGACAGATGAAGGTTTGAGTTGAAATTTTTCGATGAAGGTATCATAGTTGTGTGGAAGATTGTGTCGAGTAGAAAGATGAAGGAATTGAGTTTTTGAGGCTTTGAAAGCGATTATGCTTTCTCTCTCCCACTTTGAAATACGAGAAAGATCAGAGGTCAGTTGCTTCAAGGCCATCCTTCTTGAATCTATCAACTGTTGTTGGAGGGAGGGACGTCTTTCAAATTGAAAGGAGTAATGAAGGTGGATCATTGCATATATATATATATATATATATATATATATATATATATATATATAATATATATATATATATATATATATATAGGGTATAGGACGAATAATAGAGAGAAGATCATTATTAAAAATTAGAAAAAGAGTTGGAGATACAACAGATCCTTGAGGAACACCACTATTTATAGATTTATAAAAGAACGGTGGCC
>SEYY01023502.1:57500-60000 GCA_009176605.1 Armadillidium nasatum
TTTTTTAAAAAAAAGATAAAAAAGTGCCTAGCATGCATTCATCGACCATCGTTGACATTGTTGAAATATTTTTTATAAAAAATTTTAGATGATACTTTTTATTCCTTTTCATTCTCTTGTTTAAAAGAAATTTTAGTGAAAAAGTATTTGTTTTAATGATTGCTTTAAAAAACATATGTGATATATAAAATGGACTTCATTACAAATAAAAGTATGCGAGCTTTAAAAAATCGGTAAAGCGATAAAATTCTCTCTCTCTCTCTCTCTCTCTCTCTCTCTCTCTCTCTCTCTCTTCTCTCTCTCTCTCTTCTCTTCTCTCTCTCTCTCTTCTCTTCTCTCTCTCTCTCTCTCTCTCTCTCTTCTTTTTTTTTTTTTTTTTTTTTTTAAATAACTATAGAAAATTTCTCCTGGGATTTCAAAGTTCTTTGAACTGTTTGTAATGCGAATTTAATAAGCATATTTAATTTGAAACCTTATAAAGTTTCTCGTCGTCATTCTTATCATAACCTTTATTATATTTTATTATTATTATTATTTTTATTTATCATTTATTATTATTAATATTTAATTTTTTATTTAATATTATCTTTTTATATTTTTTGTTTTTATTATTATTACTTATTTATTATCATTATTATTTTACTTTTATCTATTTTTTTAATTTTTTTTTATAATCATCATATTATTATTATTATATTTATTATCATCATCATATTTTATTACATTATTATTATTATTATTTATATTTTTTTAATTATTATTATTATTATTTTTTATTTCATACCTTTAAATTTGATCTGTAATAAGAGTTGAATGAAAGTAAATTGAAAATCGTAAAAATTTTAAGAAATTATTTTATTTGTGCCAAGAGTAAATAAAGTATTGAAGTTTTCATTTTAAATTAGCAATATAAAAAATTTAAGTATTTTATTACACTTAACTTTTTAAGGAAAATTCTCCTTATATTGGCCTTCACGCACTATATAGTAATTATTACAAATGTCTATGTCAATTTATTTTGGATATCTTTATTTATTTATTTTTTATACTGTGTTTTTGCTTCTTTGTTACAAAATAACATCATTGTTGGATGGTTTTAATAACATTAATAGGTATAAAACAACAAGAAAATAGAATTAATGTATTCCTCAACTTATTCAGCAAGAGGTTTTTTTTCAGTTTAAGCATCATTAATCATTTTAAATTACAAAATTTAAGTTTGCATCAAGAGTTGACCCTTCTTTGTCATCTGCATAACGTTGCTACATTTAGAGGCGTAGTATTTAACTTGATGATACGTTTCAAGAAAAAAATCCTTCATATTTTGAATAAATTTTATGACTATTTTACAATTATTTCTAAAGAGAAAGACATTCATTACCATTGTTCGTACCTTAAAATGTTTATCACTAATTTTCGGTTGTTATTTTAATTAGCAGTTGTTAATTGTTTTTAAGGTAGTTTTATTATCCTGAAAATATGATAATTTTTATTTGTTTTGAAATAAAAATTAATTAGTAAGAATAAGAGGATAGGCCGAATAAAATGATCTTGATTAACATTAATTATTATATCTCTTGAAATTCCATACGTACTTTTAACATTTAGATGTTTGAAATAATATTTTGAGCCCATTGATTAAATATCCTTTTTCCTTTTCTTTCTTGTCTTTTTTTTTTTCCTTTTCATTTTTTTTTCTTTTACTTTTGTTCGTTTTCCTTTTTTTGCTTTTCGCTTTTTCCTTTTGTTTTTGTTTCCTTTATCTTTTACTTAAGGTTCCTTGATATCCATTCTAATCCAGAAAGATTACAGATGACGGGTGTGATAGTTCGAAGTGCGGTATCCTTTGAAGCTTATAGGGATTACAATATTTTTTTTTCTCAATGATATTGATTTAGAATATAAAATGTGGAGGAAAGGATTCAGTTGTACAAAATTTTAGAACTGAAATATTAGAATAAATTTTAAAACGAAATAATAACATTTCTCCATCATGTGTAAGTTGGACTTACGGGATTGTTTTTTTATTTTATTTAATTTTATTCCTTGTTTAGTAAAGCTGCGTCATTTTCGTTCAGTTTCCATTTCATACTTGATGTTATATATATATATATATATATATATATATATATATATATATATATATATATATATATATATATATATATATATATATATATATATATATATATATATATATATATATATATATATATATATATATTATATATATATATATATATATATATATATATATATATATATATATATATATATATATAAGCTTCTTCTTCTCATCTCCAAGGCACAGAGAGAAGAAACGTATGTAAGTTGATGTTACGAATGGAATGATAATAATAATAATAATGATGAATTTACGAGATTTTGCAATTTATGAGAATTTGATTATTAATTAATTAAAGTTATTAAACATTCCATTGCTCTATTATTAATTTATTTGTGAACCCATTTTAAGAAATAAAAATACTTTACGTAATAC
>SEYY01023502.1:62500-72500 GCA_009176605.1 Armadillidium nasatum
TTATTTCTTTATTATATCTTATTTACGTGTGGCTTAAACTACAGTCCATATTTGGAAGAAATTAGTTTTATTTTTTATTTATTTTTTATTTTTATTTTTTATTCTCAAGTTTGTTTACTTATAAAATTGCAGTTTTTGTTACACGTCATAAAAACTCATAAAATTCTTTAACATCTGAGTTTAAATTTTGTTTTTAAAAATAAGTGCACACTTTTTTATGGCTTTTTAACATTTTTCGAATGTTTTCAAAAGATTGTTGGAAAATTTTGCCCCTTTTTCAGAAACCAACTTATATTGCAAGCATATATATATATATATATATATATATAATATATATATATATATATATATATATATATATATATATATATATATATATATATATATATATATATATATATATATATATATATATATATATATATGTATATTGTGCACATGCAACTCTAGCAGAACTTTTAACTATTTCTATAGTTCAGGGTTTTTTAAATGCTTTAATTTAAATGAAGATGAATTTTGAGTTTTTGTTTGTTAATATTTGCAATAGAAATGTGGAAAGCAATTTTGTTTTTATAAAGTTTAATTTCGTTCTATTATTTCCGTTGTCTTTGGGAGGAAAACGTAGTGAAAAGCTTTTGAGATTAGAAAAACTTATTACTTTCATTTGCGGTGTGTATTAACTAAATCTAATTCTCCAAACAAGATTGAGGGATGGACAACGCTGTTGGTAAAGGTTTTGTCTCAGTTGAGTATAACACGATCGGTAACATGCCTTCATGTTCGTGGTTGACTCATGGATCAACATTTCTCTACTGTGTACTAGCATTGTTAGTTAAATGCGTGTTAATTTCTCCTGAAAAAGGGAAGAGAGATTCCTTTCTTGCGCCATTATGTCTCGTTTTAACAAGATTCGAATCGGTATTGCTCCAATCCATTGTATCATTAAAGAAGTACGAAAACTTTGTGTATCTAAATCGCAATATTGCAAAAATCTGTTTATTTTATTTACTTAAAAGATTTCTTCTATTTACAAAAACAGTATAAGTATAAACAGTATAAACAGTATAAACTCGTATATATATATATATATATATATATATATATATATATATATATATATATATATATATATATATATATATATATATATATATATATATATATATATATATATATATATATATATATATCCCTTCAGGGATTACCGTCGTCTTCAAACTCCAGAAACTCATGCAACTTATATTTCATCCCGGAATCGTGCAAAATCTATTCTCCGTAATACTAAAAACTCCTTTCTCCGCTTAAAATGCAACAATCTTTCTGGCTCTACATTCCTCACGCCCTTTCTGGCATTTTGCAAAAAATGTCAACTCTAACTTTGCTTCTTCCTCTTTCCCTCCTTTAGTATCTTCTGACGGTACAACTGCCGTTTTGCCTTCCTGTAAAGCTGAACTCTTCGCTCAAACTTTTGCTTCTAATTCAACCTTAGACGATTCCGGAGCTGTTCCTTCTCCTTCAACCCCCTCCAACTCATTTATGCCTAAAATTATAATTTCTTCTAAAGACGTCATTTCTGCTCTCTCTGAGCTTAACACTAAGAAGGCGTACGGTCCTGACGGTATCCCTCCTGTGGTTCTCAAAACTTGTGCTTCCGAGCTTGCACCCTGCCTTGGTAAACTATTTTCGTCTCTATGTCTTTCTACTTCAACCTTCCCTTCTTGCTGGAAACGTGCGCTCATTCAGCCTGTGCCGAAGAAGGGGGACCCCTCTCAGCCCTCTAACTATCGTCCAATTTCTTTAACCTCCGTTCTTTCTAAAGTTTTCGAATCTATCCTTAACAGGAAGATTTGGAAACATCTCAATTCTTCTAATCTTATCTCTGATCGCCAGTATGGCTTTCGTAAGAAACGCTCTACTGGTGATCTTCTTACCCTTCTCTCTGACTCTTGGTCCTCCGCTCTTCGGCATTTCGGTGAATCTTTTGCTGTTGCGCTAGACATATCGAAAGCTTTCGATAGAGTCTGGCACAAAGCTTTGATTTCCAAACTTCCCTCTTTCGGAATCTATCCTTCTCTCTGTGACCTTCTCTCTGATTTCCTTTCCGGTCGTTCTATAGCAGCTGTTGTAGACGGCCACCGCTTCTTCCTTTAAATCTATTAACAGTGGTGTTCCTCAAGGATCTGTCCTATCCCCAACACTTTTTCTACTATTTCATTAATGATCTTCTCTCTGTTACTTCATCTCCTATCCACTCCTATGCTGATGACTCCACCCTTCATTACTCTTTTCAATTTGAAAGGCGCCCCTCTCAACAACAGTTACTAGACGCAAGGAGGGTTGCCTTGGAGCAGCTGACCTCTGATCTATCTCGTATTTCAAATTGGGGCAGAGAAAACATGGTTGTTTTCAATGCCACCAAAAACTCAATTCCTCCATCTCTCCACTCGACACAATCTTCCACACAACTATGATATCTTCTTCGAAAACACTCAACTCAAACCTTCATCTGTTCTTAATATTCTCGGTGTTTCCTTTTTCTCGTGATCTTTCTTGGAAAGATCACATTACCTCTCTTTCTAAACAAGCTTCTAAGAGGTTGGGTGTTCTGAGGCGCCTTCAGTATTTCTTCACTCCACCCCAGTTGCTTGCTCTGTATAGGGGTGTTGTTCGCCCCTGTATGGAGTATGCTTCACAACATCTGGGGTGGTTCCACACATACAGCTCTCCTAGAGAAGGTGGAGTCTAGGGCATTTTCGTCTTATCAACTCTCCTGCTCTTACTAACTCTCTTCAATCTCTTTCTGCCCGTCGAATTGTTGCGTCACTCTCTCTATACTATCGCTATTACAATGGACACTGCTCTTCTGAACTCTCTCGTCGCATACCTCCTCCATTGAGAAGGGCTCGTGCACACTCGACTTTCTACACAGTCTCATCCTTTCTCTGTCCAACTCTCTTACCCCAGACTTAACCGCTATGCTCTGTCCTACATGTACTCTACTGGTAAAGTCTGGAACACACTCCCTTCTTCTATTTTTTCCAACTTCCTATGACTTACACACCTTCAAACGTCGTGTATCGGGACATGTCGGCCTTTAATTTGACCAGGCTTCCGAATCTTTCCCCCAACTCTGGTGGAATTTTGGTAGGCCTCTGGCCTTTGCCCACCAGAGGTGATATAAAAAAAAAAAAATATATATATATATATATATATATATATATATATATAATATATATATATATATATATATATATATATATATATATATATATATATATATATATATATATATATGATTATTTTTTGTCACCACTTGACTGGAAATGGCCATGACCTTACATAAAATGCTTTCGAAACATGGTTTTTGAAGCAAGTATATGCAAGTCAGAAGGTACAGTCGTTAAAAAAAAAAAATACAGATTTTATCATTAAGAGTATGTCCATACGAAAAAAAAATGATCTCCCTTCAAATCTAGTATATAAGAGTAAGACCGATAACATGTCAGAGACTTTGAAAAGACGAGTCTCACAAAATCACCAAAGAAGGAGGTATGCGAATAAAGAGTTCCGAAGATCTGTGAACGTTGTCATAACTATGTAATATAGACGAGATTGCTGCATCACTTTGACATAAGAGAGGATGAAGAGAATCATTGATAGAGAGAATGTTGTGACAAAAATTCCTTTTAAATAGGGCTAAATTAGTAGAACTACTCCTGATAAGTGATGCATGCTCTATACATGAATGCACGGCATCACTATTGCATAGGACTAGCAGTTGTGTGCCGAGGTGAAATATTTCTGAAGAAACCAGAGAACGCCTAGCTTCTTTAGTACGATGTGATCTTTCCCAGTATATATATATATATTATATATATATATATATATATATATATATATATATATATATATATATATATATATATATATATATATATATATATATATATATGAATAAGTTACATTAGCTGATTCATTGCCGAAGAACCATTAATGTATTGGATTTTTTTTCCTTTCGTTTTCATTAAAACATTTTGTAATTTTATTTCAAGAATCAAATGATTTTGTACCCAAACATCATGTGGTAAATAATTTAATTAAAAAAAATTCAAAGGTTTTTTTTATTTTTTATATATATTATATATATATTATATATATATATATATATATATATATATATATATATATATATATATATATATATATATATATATATATATATATATATATATATATATATATATATATATATATATATATATATATATATATATATATATATATATATATATATATATATATATATAGTGATGTACCGAATATTCGTATTCGTATTCAAAATATTCAGGTACCGAAAATTTTTTGTTTTCGTATTCGGTAAGAAACGTCCACATACTTCGAAAACTTTGATAAATTTTTATCTTAAGAAATTTTTTTTCTTATTTTATTTTAAAAATTAAATTTTTTAATCAGTTTTTAAAACAAATGAGAAAATAAATAAGTAAATAATAGAATTCATTTTTATTGAAAAATAAAATATCTTAAGTGTTTTGTTTTTCTCTTTTAACAGTGTGAAGAATCTGAAAAAATGTGTATAAAAAATACCGTATGTTAAAAATATACGAAAATAAGTTTTTAAAATCAGAAAGAGTATATTTTTTTTGTTATATCTTTTAATTTAAACATCCTCTGGAAATGGGTTTAGTTCAGTTTGCAAGAAATAATTAATGAAGTTTTATTATTATTATTATTATTATTATTATTATTATTATTATTATTAATACAAAACTACACTTAAAAATATATTTCTCTCTCTCTCTCTCTCTCTCTCTCTCTCTCTCTCTCTCTCTCTCTCTCTCTCTCTCTCTCTCTCTCTCTCTCTCATCTCTATATATATATATATATATATATATATATATATATATATATATATATATATATATATATATATATATATATATATATATATATATATATATATAATATATATATAGTTTTGAGGAATGTTGTGTCGAGTAAAATGATGGGTGAATTAAGTTTTTTTGAGGTATTGAAAAGGCATATTTTCCCTGCTCTAATTAGGAATACGAGGAATATCAGAGGTTAGCTGCTCCGGGACTACTCTCCTTCCTTCAAAATAAAAGTACTGTAAAGGGTGGAGTCATGAGGTGAGCATGGTGTAGTGATTAAGTGATGAGGTAAAAGAGAAAAAGACATTAATGAAAAGTAAATAAAGAGTTGGGGATGGAACAGAATCCTGAATAAGACCATTTTTATAGATTTAAAGGATTAATGGTGGCCATCTACAGCAACTGCTAAGGAACGACCAGAAGGAAATCAGAGAGAAGGATGGATTTGGAAAGAGGGAAGTTTAGAAATCATATATTTGTGTTAGACACCATCAAAGGCATTTGAAATGTCAAGGGAAAAAAGCAAAAGATTCTGCGAAATGCCGAAGAGTCAGTGAGAAAAGAAAGAAGGTCAATATACAGCAGCCTTCTTTACGAAAGTCGTACCTGGAATCAGGTACAAAATTGGGAGAATTGAGATGTTTCCTAATCTTGCTGTTATAGATAGAACTGAGTTTAAAGAAATAGGACGATAGTTAGAAGGTTGAGTGCAGATACCCTTTTTTTTTTTTTTTTTTTTTTTTTTGCACAGGAAGAAAGGAAGATCGAAGTAAAAAGACAGACGAAATAGCTCATCAGTCAGGAAGCAAACTTGAGGAGCACAAATTTTGATAACCATAGGAGATATATCATCAGGGTTTTACTCCTTTTTAGTGTTAAGTTCAGGGATAGCAGTAATGACGCCTTTAAGAAAAATATTTACAATATTGTCCATAAGTGAACTGGATAGGGTTGAAGGAGGAGGAATAGCTCCGGAATCGCGTAAGATTTGAGCGAAGATTTCAGCTCAAACGGCAAAACGGCAGTTGGCCGTCGGATGATAATAGAGGATAAAAAGATGGAGAAGCGAAGTTAGAGTTGACATTTTTTGAAAAATGCCAGAAAAGGCGTAAGGTAGATAAATTAGAAATTAATTGCATTCTCTACGGAGAATTTGGATTTTGATGTTACAGAGAATATATTTTGCATGATTCCAAGATGAAATATTAAGTTGTATGAGAGTTTTTGGAGTTTGAAGAGGGCATTGATCCGCGAAGGCAGGATTCCTGCTGCGAATAGCATGAGAACAAGAAGAATAATTCAAGGTTCGTTAGGCTTAGTTGAAGGGAAAGAATATTGAATGTACACCATCTCCATGCCAGGATCACCTCGGTTATGCGCTTTGCACATTCGAAAAGATTACTCCGCAGTAAGCAATAATCATTATATAGGAAATCAAAGAAAATTAACAAAAACCAAACTAGTTGACGTTCCCGAAGCGCCACAAACGTTTCTTAGAAAACTGTGGGAAACTTGAAGAGCTTAAAGAGGATTCAGACATAAATAAATGCAGGAACCCAGAGAAGGATATAGGTTAACAATGCCAGAAGAAATATTAGAAGTTAAGAAAAGGTCTAGAATGTTGGGTTTTATATCCAAGGCAATCAGGAAACGAGTAGGGAGATGCACCATCTTTTCAAGGTCATTTTGGGTAGAGAAATGGAAGACTAGTTTACCGGCTAAATCTAGAGAACTCAAAAAAAGTCATTGTCGATGGTGAATATTTGAATCACCTTAAATAGTGATTTTAGAAAAATTGAGACTATAGTATGTGCTCTATTTTGGAGCGTAGTTATCCATCTCTCTGTGGCTGTCTGCCTGATTTTATTTCCAGTCCTTCTTTAACAGCTTTTGAAGATAGCCACTATGTTCATCAGTCATATATATATATATATATATATATATATATATATATATATATATATATATATATATATATATATATATATATATATATATATATATATATATATATATATATAATATATAAAACCTTTTTTTTTCTAATACTCCATCACCAATTCACTCCTATGCCGATAACTCTACCTTCATTATTCATTTCGAAGTACGTTTTACCCAATAGCAATTAATTAACTTTAGAAGGGTAGCCCTGAAGCAGTAACCTTTGATCTTTCTTGAATTCCTTAGAGAAAACATTATTTTCAATCCTACAAAAATTCTGTTCCTTTATCTTTCAACTCGACATAATATTCCACAAAACTATGACTTCCTCGAAAACACACAACTCAAACCTTTGTCTGTCCTGTCCTAAATAAATCAGGCGAGTTATATATATATATATATATATATATATATATATATATATATATATATATATATATATATATATATATATATATATATATATATATATATATAAGTAGTATAGGGGGCGCTTTCGACCGGTGCCAGATTTCGAAAATCTGGCAACCTAAGCCAGAACGGGATTTTGATTTGCAATGCAAATCACTCCGCTCAAATTGACCTCACGCTCTTTCCTGACACCATTTTGGGGGGTTCAACCCATTGAAATTGGCCTCAAGTCTGGGGAAGGGGCCCCCGCGGGGGGCCCCGTGAACCCTCCCAAAAATGGTATCAGGAAGTTGCCTGAGTTTGCAAAATCGCTGCGTTCACCTCACTTTCTTTCCTGATCATTTTCTTTGCGGTTCAGTCCGACTGAATTTTGCTCGAATTTGGGGGTCCGGGGGTCCAGGGGCCCACGTGTGTCCTTGAACCGATAAAGAAAATGTCAGGAAGGTCCCTGAGAATGCAGGATTGCCCGCAAATGCAGAAAAACCGTTAGGGGCAGGTTGCCAGATTTTCGAAATCTGGCACCGGTCGAAAGCGCCCCCTATACTGCATCGTAGGTTCATAATGAAGCATTGGATAACATGAGAGATTTTTTTAAAACATTTGTATTAATTTTTTTCTGTGGATTTAACAAAAAATGATTTTTTATTTTTTATTTTTATTTTTTATTTTATTATTTTATTTTTTTTGCTTGTCTTTCGAAAACCGTTTGTCGAAAACCGTTTGATTTTAATTATTAACTGTGGGAACATAATATTGTATTTTATTTGTAGTTATTTTTTTTTATATGCATGCTTGTGTATTAATCTTTTTTTTTGGGGTATCCGTTGAACGGTATTATAGATAAGTCTTATGACACACGCCACAAAATCCAAAAATGTGTCTTATATATAGGTCTCATAAAGCCCATTTTTGCATGTTTGTTTTGTGTGGGTTAGAAGACTAAAATGTCATCTCTTTCAATTGAAGCAGAAATAGTATGCGTATTAAAAGATTTTGTTGGTAATAATTTTGGTAACGAATAAACAATCTTTAAAGAAAGATTGTTTATTCGCTCACGCGCTCACATACACGCTTTCACACACACACAATTATTTATATATATATATATATATATATATATATATATATATATATATATATATATATATATATATTATATATATATATATATATATATATATATATATATATATATATATATATATATATATAAAAACTCCCAGACAAAATTTATGACAAAATAACTCTACAACGTGGTATTTTATTTGTGAGGTTTCTGGATGATGTCTCACTCCTTCAACGCTCCTGCTGTTCTGTGAGCTCCTACCGAACATGTGCCCGAACTCTCACGAGCCTCCCAAGCATGCACTATAGGTTTCAAGACCAAGCTTTTCGGAGATAAAAGAGGAAGGTTAATGACCTCCAGCATGCGATCTGGCATTTCGTGAGCTAATTAAAATGTACCAACAACTAGAGGAGCGGAAAGGCATTACATATTCCTGAAGGATGCGGTCCAAATACCTTTATATCGTTAAAGTTTCTTTGTCCAGTATTTGCAAAACCATGTGAACTCCCAAACCTGTCTTAACCTCTACCATTACAGAAAACCCTTTTAGAAATGTTGCATTGTATATAGTGCTTTCCTGGATGTCTCCATTGTCCCTGATCTCCATCTGGTACATATAGTGCGAAACGAGACTCACCATAAGGTACATTTTTCCATTTGCAAAATTTTTCAATTCTCTATTCTTGTACAAACTGAAATCTGGCAACTCTATGCACTCTGGTGAGAAGAGGACGGGTGTAAGGCTATAATGAAGCAGTCATTTCAGTCTCCTGCCGTCTTCGAACTATACAGTCAAATATATGCACATGTGTGACTCTACAGAGCTGGTTCCGTAGGTGAATGCTCGTTTGGAACCGATTTCGCAGAACTACCAGACGGAGAAATGTCATCCCTTACTGAATTAGCTCTCGAGCCTCCCCCACTTTGTCCTCCTCCTTGTTAGTTATTAGAGAGATATTACAGCAAGTTTGTTGCAATCACTCCTAACATATTTATTAAATATTCTTGCTTGATTGAACCGTTTTGTTAGATAAAGATTTAATTTTATGTCCATTCATAATGTACTTGTTTAAGTGTGTAGTGGAATATGTTTTTGCATTAAGTTAGTTGCACATGCCATTACTTTCATCGGTTTTGTGCATAAAGGCTTATGAAAGTATGCAAATATGTAATCAGCAAGAGGATTAAAGAAAAGATGTACAGAAATTTCAGAAAGACGTAATTTATTGCTGGAATTCGATTAAATTTTGGCGAGTCTGAGTCCGCCAAAACGGGCCTAGTCCTGTGTTCCCCTGATCCGAGTTCCGGATTCTTTACTTCTTACACACACACTCACACACACACCTACAAACACACACATTATTTGATTGTTTTATTCCAATAATATATTTGTTTTCTAAAAATTTTAATTGTTTTACTATTAAAGCGGTAACAAAATCGAATTAAAAACCTTTTTTGATTTTTGTTAATTTATTGTGTTTATATATTTTTTTTTATTTTTTATAACAAATATTTGTATAGTAATGAAAGAATTCTATTCATTATTGAGCGTCAGTGTTTGTGTTTTTTTTTTTTTTTTTTCCGTTATATATTTGCAAATTATTTCCTGAATTTGAATGTACTGCTTATTTAAATGTCAAATAATAATAATAATAATAATAATAATAATAAT
>SEYY01023502.1:75000-77500 GCA_009176605.1 Armadillidium nasatum
TCTTCACGAAAATAGCAATAGCAAAGCCAATAAATTATATATATATATATATATATATATATATATATATATATATATATATATATATATATATATATATATATATATATATATATATATATATATATATATATATATATATATATATATATATATATATATATATATATATATATATATATATATATATATATAATATATGTTGTTGGATGCTATATGTTGTTAGTATTTATATAGAGTTTTGCATTTATTATCGTTTTTAATCTTCTACTTAATTGAATTATTAAAGCTCTCAAATGGCACTGAAATTTCCTGATTATTTTGCCCTTGAAGTGCCAACGTGATAAGTGATGAAATTACACTATAAAGAAAGAAAAAAAGAAAAAAAAAACTTCCATCTTTCTATTATTATTTCATTAGGTGGGTCGTGTTCCTTTAAACCTTGGATTTGGTTTCATTTTTCGTTACATTATTATTATTATTATTATTATTATTATTATTATTATTATTATTTTATACTGTTTTAAATTTCTTGATCATTATAAATTATTTAAAATTGATTTAGAATAATATTGCAATTTGTTTGTTAAGAAAGAGAATGTTGCCGTTTTCAGGTTTTGAGTTTTTCCTATTTTATTTAAAGTAACTTTCTAAGGTCACGTGTCCTTGTTATTCATTTAAAACATTCTGGCTGGAGTAAACTGTCACTCAACATGTTGGTAATTGATTATATAATCATAGATAGGAAGATCTTATTTTTTATTGTGTCACATATATATATATATATATATATATATATATATATATATATATATATATATATATATATATATATATATATATATATATATATATATATATATATATATATATATATATATATATAGAGAGAGAGAGAGAGAGAGAGAGAGAATTATGGTGTTTGTTTTTTATGATTATAGTCTAGATATGCTTGGCAGTGAGTCATCAACAATAAAATAGTCCATAATTTGTTAAGTGCTGTTCTATAAAACAAAGCAAATTTGTGAAAAATTTTGTTTAGGGGTACACTTATAGATATATGGAACGGTGTTTGTGTTTCAAGCGTGAAATTTAGACGTCTGAGGTTCCGGATTATTTTATACATTAAATCCTAATATTTTTAAATCCTAATATTTTGGTTAATGTAAGTCTGTATACAACATGCATCACTGTAAAATAACCGAACACATTAAAGTATTTGTATTAACTTGGATTATATATACAAATTATAATTTTAGGAGTACACAAATGTTATAGAATGTTATGAACCATAAAAATGGAGAAAAGAGTAAACTTTTCAACTTATGTTGATATATAAAGCCAATATCTTACTTTTTATTTTTATTTTTCCGTCAGTGAAGTTTTGTAAAGTAATTAATCTCTGTGGCAAATTTTGATTTTTTTAATCAGAGCCTATCTTAAATGTCGATTTTGACTATTATCATTCATTCTTGTTATAAAATTATAAATAAGTAATTTTAAATATTTTTCAGATGAATTAATTATCTCTGCTTCTCCACGCCCTAATTCTTGTGAGCCTCTTTTTAGTTATTTTTTGTTGTTAATCTATTTAAAACATTAGTAGGTGTTGTCATATATATATATATATATATATATATATATATATATATATATATATATATATATATATATATATATATATATATATATATATATATATATATATATATATATATATATATATATATATATATATATATATGTAAAAAATAAAATTTTTTGTTCATTTTTTTATTTATTTATTTTTTTTATTTTTTTTATTAATATTCTATTTCAAATTGTTCTTCTCTTTCTCCTTCTCTTTGACATTTTGTAAATTTTCGTCTGTATTAATTTTTTTTTCTTATGTAGGCCTAATATTTGGTTTTCTTGATCCTCTTTTTTTTCTTCCTTCATTCCTCAGTTGTACATGTCGAAACGTATGAATTTGTAGCCGTTAACCTTTGCCATCCATCGTCTGTCAAATTGTCCATCCACTTAAATAAATTCGTTCATTTCATCTTGATTTCGGGTTTCATATCTCCCTATTGCTCGGCCCCTATTGATTTTTTTTATTACTCTTCATAAAATTATGTGACTTCAACAAGAGTTCAATATTTACACTTTTCCTTCACTCTTCTTATCCCCCACCCAAGGAATTACACACACACACACACACACCCACACACGAAATTGCTGTGACATTTCTGATAAAAGTCAGTGATTGGTAAAGTTTATATATATATATATATATATATATATATATATATATATATATATATATATATATATATATATATATATATATATATATATATATATATATATATATATATATATATATATATATATATATATATATATATATATATTTACCAATCACAGACTTTTATCAGAAATGTCACAGCAATTTCGCCCACACCCTCGAAAATTGACCAAAGTGCATCAAATAGGAACTTGCTTAATTTATTTGAAATTA
>SEYY01023502.1:105000-107500 GCA_009176605.1 Armadillidium nasatum
ACAAAAACCAAAGGAAAACAACTTACCTTACTTCAAGATGAAGGCAATAGAAGTTGCAAAAAGGTCCTTCGTTTTTAATCTTGAAAGAAGTTTCCTCCTTTTAATAGAAATTCTTCAGATTGTTTCTTCAAATCTGTGGTACGCAGACTAGTAAGATTTCTTCAGATGATCCGAAGTGAATTTATACACAGAAACGAGAAGTAGTCTCCTTTCCGTATAAGTAGTCAAGAAATAGACTAGAGCTCTAGTAAAATAAACAATAGTTTAGACACGAAAATCTTGTAAATTAATAAATCGCTAGTCAGATCTTGAGAAGACGAAATGATCAATTTAAATTTTGGTTATTAAACACCATAAGTTGAAAACATTTAAGCAAATTAATGGGTTGATAATAACTCTGACTTACGCAATAAAATATCGAAAAGGTTAATGGGACTTAATTTTTAGCTACTTCACCAACATAATCAAATAGACAAGTATAAATACCTAACTACCTTCAACTAAAACTTATAGGCAGCTTCCTCTGTTACAGCTAGCAGGCGATATCTGGCTACATATTTTTTTTAAACAATATATATATATATATATATATATATATATATATATATATATATATATATATATATATATATATATATATATATATATATATATATATATATATATATATATGAGGGGAAGGTCAAAAGTAAGAGCAAAAAGTGTTATTATGCAAATACGTGGAGCATTTTTCATGATAAAATGTGATTGAGCATTTTTCTGGTCTGTTATGATGATATCTAACAGGTTATTTCATTCATTCATTCATTCATCGGTCATTGGGTAGGGCAGGTGCCTATAAAAAGCGTCATTTTTTATTTACCCATGAGAGACATGAATTTTGATTGTGGACCAAGCAAAAAAGTGCTATTCAGACTGGTCCCAAACGAGGGGTGAAACATTCTTCAGAAAGGAAGGGGTGTTAAACGGATGGAAACACCGCCTTCAAAAGTGTATTGACTTAGCTTAAAGGGAGACTATGTGGAAAAATAACTCCATTATATTTGTTTATTAAAAAATGAATTCTTGTATATTTTTTTTCTGGGAACTTTTTGACTTTGTGTAATATATATATATATATATATATATATATATATATATATATATATATATATATATATATATATATATATATATATATATATATATATATATATATTATATATATATATATATATATATATATATATATGAAGGAAGGGAATGTGTGTGTAATGTTGGTAGGTGTTCCCGTTTTTGGGAAGGTCCTTGGCCTGCTTTAAATATTTGATATTTAATTAGGAGTATTTAGAAGGCTTTGTTTAATTCATTTGATTTTCTTTCTAGTTCAATTAATTATTGACTTTTATAAACATAAGAGTAATAAGGATTAATAATTTTCGTTATTATTAACCAGATGTTTTGCACTGTTTTTGTTACATTTATTTTGTTGTTTATTTTCGAGGTGCCAAAGTTTAAAAAATTTTTTTTATTATTCAAATTTAATTTTCTGGATTTGATTTTTAAGGTGGGAAATTTAATTTAAAAAAATTTTTTTTTTATTATTATATTATTATTTTAATTTAAATTTTGAAGTGAAAATTATTTTTATTATTATTATTATTATTAGTATTATTAGTATTCTCTTAATGCTAAATCATAATATTTTTCGTTTTAATTTTTTATTTTTTATTTTTTTTTTGTGCCCGTAAATGAAAATATTTTGCTTCAAAATTTTCAGAATCTCTCTCGCGCACAAAACAAATGATCTTTTTTTATGAAATCAAAATTTTACTTCAGTATATATATATATATATATATATTATATATATATATATATATATATATATATATATATATATATATATATATATATATATATATATATATATATATATATATATATATATATATATATATATATATATATATATATATATATATATAGTGCACGTGACTTTCTCGTTTAAAACAGAATATATTATCAATCTATGACAAATTTGTAAGCGTGCTTTCTCATTTTAAAAGAAAAAAGTCCATAGCCACACCCTTATATTATATATATATATATATATATATATATATATATATATATATATATATATATATATATATATATATATATATATATATATATATATATATATATATATATATATATATATATATATATATATATATATAGAGTCCATTAGCTTGTTTTGACTGCAAATATTTCTTAGCGTTTGTATTTATTTGTCGTATTGTTCTCTGGAAAATTGGTTGCGTTTATTAATTTCTGAGAAGTTTAAGTGAAACTGTTTCCAAAGTTAAAGTGAAACGAGAGGCTTTATGTTGAGTTCAGAAGTTGCCAGAATTATGAGGTGTTTATGTGTGTCTGTGTCGTTTATTTACTTAATGTTTCTTTTGTTTATTTTTTCTCTCAAATTCCTAGTCATATATATATATATATATATATATATATATATATATATATATATAT
>SEYY01023502.1:112500-115000 GCA_009176605.1 Armadillidium nasatum
ATATATATATATATATATATATATATATATATATATCTTTAGCACGAAAGTTTTAATCTCACAATTAGTTCTCTGCTACAGACAAAGACAGAGACAAAAATAGAGAATTGTTGAAGAAAATAATTTTAAAACTGATCCGACTTCATCATAATTTATTTGCAAATGACTCCAAAAAGAGAAATTATTCTTCCAACTGGAATTTTAATTTATAAAGAAAGGGTATAGAGTACAAATATATATATATATATATATATATATATATATATATATATATATATATATATATATATATATATATATATATATATATATATATATATATATATATATATATATACATATTAATGAAGTAAATGCAATTGCAAACATTAATCGTAAATAATTCCTGTGCACAAAAATGGCCTTATCCTATGTCTTCAGACACTTCAGAGACATAGATTATAATATGCAATAGTAATCAGGGGCGAGTAGTCAGGGAGTCTTGTGTGTGTGTGTGTTTGTTTTTGTTAAAGCCCCCCCCCCCCCTCCCGAGTAAATAGACAGTCCTGTGCCACGCGAATAAAATAATTCATATCACCTATATTCAAGTGGAAAAGATCTTTCATCCTTTTGAAGACTGTTATGATTTGTATTTTTTTTTTTTAAAGAACTTGTATAAAATTGTGTGTGTGTGTTTTGTGACACACGGGGTAGCGATGCTCTTCTGCCTTTTCTTATTTATTTTTCTGATTTTATTATTTAATTTTGTTCTTACCATATCTTCATTTTATTCCATCAGTTCGAACGAGTGTTAAAGTTGTATGTTGATTTTATATATCTTGCCACACGTCCAAAAGTCAGCATGTACCCAAATCGAGTCCTTCTTTGAAGATAAGAGTCATTTCAAAGGGACTTTGACCACCAAGGTCGCCTGACATCACTTTTCTGTATTTCTTCCTATGTGGCATACTGAAAAGGGAAAATGTATCTCAACAAACTTCGTACTCTCATGCAACTGAAAGATAACATTCAGCACACAATTGACGCTGAGAATTTATTATGGTGGCGGCAACTTTCCGTGACATGGAAAGACCTGTGATGGCATGCCTTGATTGCTAATGGCGATCACTTCCAACACTTTTTTTGTGATGTAAGCACGATCCTCACTCACCGAGGTTTGTTCGTGGTAAATTTTATTAACTTATGAACCACTACTTTGATATCTATAAGAGTATGTCTGAGGCCGAGAGCTAGTGGGACACCGTGTTGTTTATACTATATATTAAAATTACATGTTATTTACACTTTTGAATAAAGAATTAAAAAGAAAGACTAATTCTTTCTTATCATAAAATTGTTAAATTTATTAAAATAGAGAATATGTTTTAAAAAAGTATACTTTTTAAATCTCATCGTCATCGTCCCATTACTAATATATATATATATATATATTATATATATATATATATATATATATATATATATATATATATATATATATATATATATATATATATATATATATATATATATATATATATATATATATATATATATATATATATATATATTCACTAATATTCTTCATTTTTTTTCATAGAAATTATTTTTCGTTATAAATTTATCTTTTGCTCTTTGAAAAGATTTTCTATATTATATTTTTTTGATGGGGAGGAGGGGGGGGGATTATCTTCCCACCTGTGAACAGTTTTAGAGCTCGAACATTATTTACACATCTTTTACTTTTTTTAGAATATTATGTAATTAGTTGTGTGGATTATGATTAAAGCTGTGGTGTTGTGTAAAAGTTGAATAAAAGTCATTTCAAGAAAGTTCTTTTTCTCTTTTTCTTTGTTATTGCACAGATGCTTTATAGATGATCCCGTAATATTAATTTACATTTAAAATGATTAACCTCACTTAATTTTTATTAGTTTGAATTTGTTATGGAAGAAGTGAGGATCTCGGTTGAAAATTACGACTTCTAAAGTGAGAGTTGGATCATATTTTGCAGCCTTTTGTTTTAATCGGGAATATTTTCTTTTTGCCAATATGCTATTTTTAGTAATAATAGAATAAATATAGTAGCTTAATCACCCCCACACTGAAAAAGTTAAGATACATCTTCCAAATTCCGTCAGAAAAGAGAAGAAGAAGAAGAAGACGACGAAGAAGAGGAAAAAAAAAAAGCCGAAATAATCAATTTGAGAATAAATAATTAAATTTAGTTGGGGACTAGTATCTCCCCTTGAATTCCACCAAACGGAAGTTACGCCACCAAATTATATACCAAAAAACGTTAAATGTTCAAAACGGGGTTAAGGAAGAGGGTGAAAAATAAATGGGCTGCTGGGTCTACGCCACTAGCCCACCACCACTTTTGGAAAGGGGAAGTAGAGTCCTCCGTGATGTGGGTGTAACCCTCAAAAGAGGTCTGAAGGAACATCGGCATTGCTCATTGCCTGAAATAGCCTCACGAAAAAGCGTGAAGTCTGCCAGGCTGACTTCATTTGTATTGTTA
>SEYY01023502.1:122500-132500 GCA_009176605.1 Armadillidium nasatum
AAAATTATTTAAAAAAAAAAATGCTACCTACTATTTTTTTTTTTTGTGAATATTGTTTAGAAGAGGAACAGGGCAACAATTTTTATTTAGTGCATTTTTAAATGCCCTTTGTTTGAAGCGAGATATAGCCCCTCAAACTTTGGGAATTTTTGAAATTTGGCCAAAAATGGACCTTTTTGAAGGCTATATCTCAAAACCAACGAATCTCATCGAATAAAGTACATAGAGGAATTTGTAGCCCCACCCCTCCTCTATACACACCAAAAATAGGAAATGTTATAGTTGTTTTTTTTAAAAAAAAGATTTTGTCTGAAAAGGTGGATTTTTTTAGTTCAAAAAAATTTTTTTTCTCTATAGTATGTCAGTTTTTGGCTTATAACATTTTTTCTATAACTCTGGGAACAAAAGTCTATTAGAGGCTTTTTGTAGCCCATATAATTTTGAATAAATAGTCCAACTTTCAGCTCATTATAAAAAGTGGTTTGGCACTACCATTCTATTGAAAAAGGGTAAAATTTCCACAAAAAAATTTTTTTTTAACCGTAATAGACTCGGAAAAACGCTAGAAAGGGACTTTTCTTACCGGTAAAAAATCTATATACACTGAAAGTTTCAGCAGAATCGGCTGAAAATAAAAAAAAGAAAATTTTTTTTTTTTTTTTTTTATAATTTGCCATTTTAACCCCGGCCGGCAACCCCGGTTTTCCCTGATTTTTAGCCGGGGCCGGGGTTGGCCGGGGCCGGGGCCCCGGTCGGTTCCTATATATATATATATATATATATATATATATATATATATATATATATATATATATATATATATATATATATATATATATATATATATATATATATATATGACGTATTGAAAATGTGCATCATCTGTTAGCGAAGCATTTATAAGGCTGCTTTTATTTTTAGTCTGCATAAATTGTGGAAGATTCACTTCAAATAAACGTTTTCTTTCATTTTGTCGTTTTTTAAAGTAGTGACCGAGTAGCTTCTTCTTTAGTTTCTTTCCATTTTTCATTTTATATATATATATATATATATATATATATATATATATATATATATATATATATATATATATATATATATATATATATATATATATATATATATATATATATATATATATATAGTGTAATCATATATTTCCTTTGATATAATGTTGGATTTTTTTTTTTTTTTAAATCATTGATCAGTACATATAGTTGAAGGCGAATTTATGAACTACAATTTTTTTCCTTTTTTGTTTTAACTACTTTTTGGTGAAATTTTATGATGCCAGAAAAAGAAAATGTATATGTGAAAGAGAGAGCTACGTTACGCTTGTCTTATGCCAAAAGAATTCGGCATTTGGCATCGTTGGCCAAATGTTCTGTAACCCGTGCTTTGATCTCCAGGTCGGGCGGTATCGCTCCAGATTCATGGGAAACGTCTTCGGAACCCCCTTTGGGGGTTTTAGATTCCTTACGACACCGTTTGAATCACTCCAACTCGACTCGGTCTTTCCATTCATCAACGAGTCTTTCTTCTTTCGTCAGTTCCTCCGACGAGAATTCTCTTCGCCTCGTTCCTTTGACTTCATTTCCGTCTTCTGTCGCGTCTTCGAGGGACAGCCTTTTTCCAACAACTCCTGTCAGGCCTTCTTCAAAATCATATCCCGCTCCTTTACCACCTTGTCATTCATATACACCTGAGGGTAATGAAGTTTATAAAACCCATCCGACCGACCACACTGTAAATTACCCACTTTTCCAATACAGTTATGGGCACAATTCGTTAAAACGTGGCTTACAAGGTAAGATTATAACTCCGGTGTTAATAATTCCTTATTAAAATGTTAAAGTATTCGTTGATGTTTCAATACCAATATTTTTTTTATTATTATTATTATTATTATTTTATCGCGTCTTTATTAAATATAATTATGATTTAGTTTCCGCGCAAAGAGAGATCTTAAAACAAATAAAATTGTAATTTTATTTATTTATTTTATATTCGTTTCTAATTATTTCTCGCAGCTATATTACATCAGCAATAATTCCGTTATTTCTCCGTTTGTACGTGTCAATATTTTTATTATTATTATTATTATTATTATTATTATTATTATTATTATTATTATTATTATTGTCATCTTTATCATAAATAATAGTATTATAATCATCTTTATTCCTTCATTATGACATAACGGTTGACGAATCTTCACGTTCAGAAATGAATAAGCCGTGACTTTTATTTTTAATTTAAAAAAAAAAAAAAAAATATTTTATATATTTTTTTAATTTTTTTTAAGAAAATAATTTGCTTATATATATAATATATATAATATATATATATATATATATATATATATATATATATTATATATATATATATATATATATATATATATATATATATATATATTTTAATTTTTTCAGCTAAAGGTGGTTCGAAAACGAACGGGACAGTTCGGGTGTCTGTTGAAGGGGCTCGGGTAGGTCTGGGGGTGATGCGGTCCCCACCTCCGGAGAAGAAACCACCAAGTCGGTTTTCCGCATTTGGAAGGTTATTTAAGCCTTGGAAGTGGAGGAGAAGGAAAAAATCAGAAAAGTTTGAAGCCGCTTCCAGGAGTAAGTATCATTATATTATTATTGTTATTATTATTATTATTATTATTATTATTATTATTATTATTATTATTATTATTATTTTTTTATTATTATTATTAATAATAGTAATTTTAATAAAATAATAGTAATTTAATATTAAAGTAATATTTTTATTTTATATTATAATTAAATTGTTTATATATATATATATATATATATATATATATATATATATATATATATATATATATATATATATATATATATATATATATATATATATATATATATATATATATATATATATATATATATATTATATATATTTTATTTTTATATTTTATTTATTTTTATATTATATTATATATATATATATATATATATAATATATATATATATATATATATATATATATATATATATATATATATATATATATATATATATATATATATATATATATATATATATATATATATATCGATATTTCTGCATTGGTTATTAGTAAAATTATAACTCATAAATACAGGGCAAACTACTTGATAAATGCAAAAAAAAAATCTGATATTCAGAAAATATAACATAGTCCAACACATTTTGGTGCCTCATATGTTAGATTTGTGTCTCATTACATTTGAACTGCTGATTCCAAAAATTACACTACTTTTCCTTTATCAGCTCTAATTTTCGAGATACGGAACATATACCATTAATTATAATAGTTAATGTACTAGTGTACACTTTGCTGGCCCATAACATTGAAGGAAATTTTATTGTAGTTTTTAACTTAATATATTTTGGTCTGAAGTTAACTTGTTAAAAATGAAAAGCAAAGTATTCTAAGTGTACGGTTATGAAACCCTTTTAATTTATTTGACACACAAGAAGCTCCGTTTGTAAGACTTGCAAGCGTGGGTTCAGCCAGGACAGTCCTGTAGTAGACTCCACAACAGTAGTCAGCCTTCATGTGTTGCGTCCGACCTTCCTTGGTATCTGGCATCCATTGTATTTATCTTGGTGAAATTTTTCACCTTGATCATCCTTAAGTTACCAAGGTTCACTAGAACGATGTAAGTAATTGTGTATATAGTGGACCTTAACACCCATCTTACATCCTAGCCTGTTGAAATTAAACACCACCATTTAGTTACTGGGTAAAATTGTTGTCTTCTTGTTCCCAAGAATGTTTTTCAGAATAAGAATAAATGAAAACCAGGCACTTAATTCAATTTCATTCATTGATTCTATGAAACGCGAGTCATTCATAAGTTGTCTGATCTGTGGACCATCAAAAATTCCTGCTTCCAGTTATTCAGTGGTAAGTCCAGGTAACATATTAAATATCTTTCTTCAGAGCTTTACAAATTGTTTTATCAGATCTAACTTTATATGCATTGGTGACAGTATGATTTTATCTCGTAGTACCAAAGGTTCAATGATTACATTGTGTCGTCTTACTACCATATTTTCCCTCGGAGGACAATCTTTTATTACCCAGTGTTCATGCTTTGCTCTAACATCCCAACGGCAAAAAAAAAAAAAAGAAAAGCAAGGATACTTTGCGTACCCGGTTTGTTGACCAAGAAGTAAATTAACCATCTGCAAATCTACACAAGTCACACATCGATGTTCTTGGTAATTTATATTTTCCAAGATTACAGAGCCAATTTTCTTCAGAAGGTTTCCGATGTCATTGGAGAATACTAAGTTGTTTGACTTCAGTAAAGAATGACAGCAAATCCTCTTCTGTACTTCGATGAAGTGTAATTTTCGTTCCAGACTGAAGTATATTCTTTTCGTTTAGTCTTGGAGGGAAGTAATTCAGACGATTACTTGGAAAGATTCAAGTCCCTGATCAGATCACTCAGCTCATTCTGGTTAAAAAAAATTCACTATGTGAAGTTGTTTTAAAATCCATGTCGTTGTCCACACTTTCTTGACTGTGTACTATATAGACATGCAAGACTCGTCTTCTGGGAGCTGTGGTAATTCACAGAAAGTTGGGACAGATACAAGATCCGAGTGTGGAAGAGGTATCTTGGCTAAAGGTAGATTAGGGTAAGCCCACCTTATCACGATAATTTCGATTGATGCCTATGATATCAACAATAAAAAGATAAGTCAATCAAGTAGTTTCTTGATTCTCTCCAAACCATTGGTACACCAAATTTCAGGCTTCTTCTTTTTCCGTTTGTCCACTGGCCCATTTTTTTTTTTGCATACAATATGAGGAGCCCATTGCTTATCTTGATCTCGAAGCTTGACACCAAAATAACCTACATATGCTCTTCTTACAAACTCAGAAATAGGCTTTCTACATCCTTTCATTTTTTACTCCCCATATATTCGCCAAAAACTTTGGGATGATTCACGGAGCTTCGTCTTAAGTAGCCGTAACCTCTACGAGTGGTAATATACACGCACATCCTATACAATCATAAATATTATACAATTAAACTTACCTTTGACCTTTTGGATGCAAAACTAAAGTTGGATATATGTAAACACACTCACTGTATCTGCTTTTTCACTACAGCACAAGCCAAATAACAGAAGAATAATTTAGAAATCTTGTTGGAATTGAAATCTATGCACAACTGTTTTTCACAGATCAGGATTTTGAAACCCCAAAACAACAAAAGCTCAAATTAAATTGTGAAAGAAAAGTCATTATACAGGGAAACAGTTTAAAAAAACAAATAAAAAAATATTCAACTCATGAAAACTTGTTACATCACGAATCGGAAATAGAAGAAAGAGAAATCGAATGTCAGATTTGAATTTTATAAATTCGATCAAACTAAAGCTGATCCGGTCTATCCAATGCAGTTTTCTGAATCAATGCCACAAATTACCCCCAGAAACAGGTCTACAAACCAAGGCACAAATTTTTTTTTTTTGGACCTGTGTAATTTGAATTGTGAGTTTTACCTTTAATTCACATGGTCTTCTGTTATGTGAAGATTGTCTTTCTGCTTTGGTACGATAAGCGTATTAAAAGCAGCGCAAAGGGGTTTAACTTTTACTTTGAATGCCGACAAATTTCGAGCCAGATTAATTTCTGAACAGTTTTACTACGCAGACTATTTTAAATTCAAGTCTGCTGAATTAAAAGATCTTATTTTTAACCTTTCGCGCAAAAAAGAATCGACTTTTCTGATGAACTCAGTTTATTGCATCCAGTTTTGATGAGCTTTTGCATTTTTGCATATTTTCATAACCTTCTGACTTCAGTGTGAAACAGTAATTTGTTGAAAATTTCATAAATATTTTTCACTAGCTTGCAAACAAGTGTGCCTAAGTTTAATTTATAAATATGATGTACACATCTCGTCTGTGTGTTTTTTGTGTCGGTATTTTATAATTTGTTCTTCAAGAACCTTTTTTAAGAATGCAAGACATCTTCTGACTGAAATGAAAGTACCTCCGATATTGCATAGTTATATATTTCTGATGGAATATGCACCTAAAAGTACTCTTTCAAGCACAGAAAGACTCCAGTCATTCTTAACATAAAAATTGTTACTTTGCAAACAAGTACACATCAATAATTTGTTCTTGTTTTTTAAGTTCGACTGAAATGCCTCACATAGTTCATGGGAATGTTGAAATTTCTTCTTAATGAGATTTGAAAATTGTCTGCAGTTCAGAATTCATCTGATTGCTCAAATTCGAACATTTCTAGACAAAATGAGAATAAAAATGTACTACGTTGGATCTATATCTAATTCATCATAATATACTTGTACATAAATTTATTATAAAATTTAGGTAAATTTTCAAGTCAAAACTTGTCGTTTGAGCTGAGAGTCATTGTTAAATTAAGTCCGAAGTACTTTCGGAAAGTGTCCAGTGATATTAATATGGCTTCTCAATCAATTAAATGTGATAACTCTTAACCCTACTTTTGCCAATTTTTCAATCCCAAGAAAAGTCTCATTTATCACTGGGCATCAATATTCCATTTTTGGTAACCCCTCTTAGTAGTTTTTTTATTTATTTATTTATTTTTTGTTTTTGTATAAACAAGTTGTTCCAAACCTCTACTCCAGAATATTAATCATTTAGTTGACATTAGCAACAATTTTTAATTATAATTCTTATTTTTTATTATGATTATTATTTATTATTATTATTATTATTATTATTATTATTATTATTATTATTATTACGTTTTATTTTACAATTGTTGGTATTATTTATCCTGCCTTTTGTATTGAACTTTTGAAAAAAATGAAGGGAGGTTTTTTTTATATCACATCTCTCCCCTTCTCTATATGTACACAATTATTCCATTCATAGGTTTTACCGTTGTTGTTGTTTTAGTTTTTGAAGTTTCCTTTTCAGAAAAAAAAAGAATGTGTTTCCGCTTCGTCTCCTTTCCACGAAATTAATTTTTTGGCAGTTGCTCTAAATTTTTGGTGGAGTTTCTCTCTTTCTGCTTCTGGGCTTAGTCAAATGTTTCTTTATTTACCAAACTAGACGTAATAAAGTTATAATTTTGAGCTTTCCACAATTTGAAGTAATCTTCGCATCCCTCATTTCTAGTTTTTCCTATTGTTGTTCTCTCGCCTTTTCCATCTATTTTTCACTATATATATATATATATATATATATATATATATATATATATATATATATATATATATATATATATATATATATATATATATATATATATATATATATATATATATATATATATATATATATATATATATATATATATATATATATGCGTGTGTGCTTGAAGTACTGGATCTCTGGGTCTAGTTAAAGATCCATCATTTTTGTTGTAAGGTTTCTCTGAACAGCGACCACTGAAACCTCAAATCCTCATCCGGAGATTTAAATTAGAACTTTTTTCTTTCCTTTTTTATTTTCTTAAATATTAATGTTATACTATACAGTCATCGTGGACATGTTTATTAATTAAAATGTTATTAAAGTAACATACATTGCCAGTATTGAAAGGTTGTTTAATTGGTTTTCACGTAGAGCAGCATGAAGTCGTTTAAAATAACGCACACAACACACACACACACACACACACACACACACACACACACACATCTAAAATAACAGTTAACTACCAGCAAAAATAAGTTTGCTTAAAAATATAATTACCAAAAGGACAAACATTGCATTCATGTTTTAAATGTTTTAATAAATACCTTCAAGTCAAAATAAAAAAAAAAATTTATTGGATAATATTTCGTACCATGCATGGTCTTCCTTCTTTCAAGTTGATAAAGGAAGGAATGTGAAATTATTTCCACAAAAGAGTTAGTACCACTCAAGACCCCGGCCATCCCTTATGGAATATTAATTTTCTTCTATTACTACCCTTTCAACGTTCATATTGAAGATATAAGAAAAGCAAGAGTACTAAAATCATTTTGCATTAAGTAATAATAATGATCATCATCATCATGATGATTGTTTCTGAAAATATTGGTACTGTTAGTAATAAAATTTTTATTAGAAATCTCCATTCTAAACTTGAATAAATATTCAGAATGTAAAGTTATAACGATGACTTTTTTTTTCATCTTTTCATTCACCAATAAAAGTTTTCAATATTTTCATACACCACCTGAGCAAATTAATTGCAGCTGAGATTCAAAGTTTGTGAAGAAATTCTTTATAAATTAATTCGATATATATATATATTATATATATATATATATATATATATATATATATATATATATATATATATATATATATATATATATATATATATATATATATATATATATATATATATATATATATATATGCTGCATTATGAATTTAATATGAGAATTAATAATATTTTGAAACCTTAATATTGATTGTATATTGATCCTAAAAATATTTAAATGGTTATTTTAGATGATTGAATAATGCAATATAATCCACGGATTGGGGGGAGGACTTCTTCATGTCGTTCTTTATTGATTGTTTAATCGAAAAAACTTTCAAAATTAATGAAAGAGAGAAATATTTTAAAAACTAAATTGATGTCAACTTAAAATAATAGTAATAATAAAGATAATCATTCAAGGAGAAGCGAGTCATTTCTTGAATAGAACACCAGGTAGATCTCTTCTACCATTATTATTATTATTATTATTATTATTATTATTATTATTATTATTATTATTATTATTATTATTATATTATTATCGTAGTTATTGTTGTAATAGTAATTATTAATTACTTGTTATATGCCTACGTTTTTCTCTGCCAAGTAAATTTTTGTTTAAAAGAAATTGTGAAAAATTAATATTTTTAGGCTGGAGACACCACCCAGAAAGAGTTACGCCCTTTGGGGGCTTTGGTTAGGGTTGAGGCAGGGCTTGAAAGTTGGACAAAAATATTAATCGAGATTAGAATCCCTTTTTTTTTTCTTTTTTTTTTTTTTTTTTTTTTATTGTTTCTTTCTCGACTTTACCTGCAATTATTATTATTATTATTATATATTATTAAATTATTATTATTATTATTATTATTATTATTATTATTATTATTATTATTATATATTATTATTATTATTATTAATATTATGGTTCATTTTGTGGGAGTTCGTCCTTAAAAAGCAAAAAAAACAAAAGCAACTAGAAATTTCCTACAAATAAATTTTTGATTGATAACTATAAGTCACTTTCACTTAAATTGAAGAAATTAAATGAGTACTTGCCAATTTGAAGGCAGTTTTGCTCCTACAGTTTGGTTTGTAAATTCCCAACGACATTGCATTAACAATGCCGCAAACAACACAAAAATTTTGAAGTGGAGTTTGATGATAGTGTCTTTATACATTACGTGAATTTCCTATAAAATCTCGCTTACTGGCTTCAAGTTTCGAATTAAACTGAAAAGTGATGTCGAGAGACGACACAGACATTTAAGCTTTTTAAATTTAATTTGAGACTTTAAGACCTTTAAAGGATCATCACATTTCTATTATCTGATTGAAGTGAGATTTTACACAGAGCATTTTTACATGGATTGTAACAGCTTTGGAGGATGGGAGATGAAAATATTTTAATTCAGAAAAGCACATGCAATTAAGGCTCTCTCTCTCTATATATATATATATATATATATATATATATATATATATATATATATATATATATATATATATATATATATATATATATATATATATATATATATATATATATATATATATATATATATATATATATATATATATATATATATATATATATATATATATATATATATATATATATATATATATATATATATATATATATATATATATATATATATATATATATATATATATATATATATATATATATATATATGGTACTTTAGTTTTTTTACAATTTCTTACTAGACATAGATTTATAAATTTAGCATTGTTAGCATAGTATAAA